>JAOWAT010000463.1:0-12914 GCA_028571025.1 Longipedia americana | reverse complement strand
AAACTTCTGCTAAAATTAGTGACTTGACCAATATTTTAGGGTACCAATTATGCTTACATTATGCTAATTTTTTGGCCGAAATCTACCCTAATATGCTTATAAACTTTATGCTTATAAAAAAAAAGAGTGTACTTAAGTCCTAAAATCCAAGGGACGTTTTTACCCATAAGTCCTGAAAACAATACCTGTGCTTATGTATCAGCAGATGTCCTTATAATTAACAAAGGGTCTTTCCTGCGCAGAGTACTGGGGTTCCAGGCCTTGTTGAGCTTGCTACCTCAATGCAAAGATATTAAAAAACATGGATTTTACTAAATAAATTGGTATCGAGGAAACATTTTACTTAATAACTTAGCATTAAGGTAGCAAGCTCAAAAATGGATTTTTGGCTCAAATTTTTGTATTTTAGGGGTTAAAATAGTTTAATATTGAAGAAAAATTGGGGATCTACATAATTTAAAATTTTGTGTTACACCCTAATGACACTCCTGAAAGTCTTTGCAGATACCACGTTTTCTGATCAATTTTCTAATCAAGTGTTATTGATTTTCAGAAGGACATTTTATTCACTTACAATGCAATGAAGGCTTTTTGCCGACTTTATAAAAAACTACAAGTGGACAATTTTAAACTTTTGAGTTTTTGGTTTTTTTGCAGCTAAGTTTTGTAAATATTTTGGTCATTTATTTCTTATAAATTTTACTACATTAATACTTTCAAGAACTGAGTTATGTGAGTTTCGCAAAATTTTTGTGAAAACATCGAGTTTTTGACTGGTTTTTATGCTGAGTTTCTGAAATGTTTTGACAAAAAAGTCTGAAATGGTCATTATGTGCAAAAATCACCCTTTTCTGCAAATGAAGAAGAATACCATGCAGAACATGAGTCCTAATAGAAGACTGTTTAAAATAGCTCGAATTTTAGGATCTGAATAAATCAAATCAAGAATTTCCTCACTGGCTTTATTGGAAGAGTGGGGGCAGCAGAGAACATTATCATGTAAGGCCTCAAGAAATGAGTATCTATTATTAAGGAGATAAAAAAGCACTACAATGATGCTGTAGCGTAATGGCTAGGGCGTCGAACTCTTGACCAGGAGGTCGTGGGTTTGATTCCCAGTCATGGCGAAGGTGTCCTAGTGATATGAAAGTGGACCCTTATCATATCACACCCCTGAACTGCAACAGGTTGAGGAAATGCAACATCAATGATCATGTTGGTGAGAATGGTTCAGTTGTCTTCCACCTCTATGGATGATTCCAGCCATTAACATATGTGGGAAAGCAGCTCAAGTCTTACATGGTCATAGGAGTTTTCCTCCGAGCTCTTCAGTTTCTCCTGAGGTATAAGGGAATCTTGAGCAAAAAGGGGACTTAGAGCTGGCCAAGATGGCTAAGCTAAAGGGTTTATTCCTAGATGAATTGTAAATACCTACCAAGTAATGGGGCGTGGAAAATACTGCAAGAGAACTAAAAAAAACTTTCCAAGTTTCAAAATTTCAATTTACTGGATGTTTTCCTACATTTAATATCCATGAGAAACGATTTACACAAAACCTGGACTATTTTTCTAAAAGTTTTCTTTTTTATTTTACTCTGGAGGAAAAAATTTCTAAGATAGTGTACATATTGGATGGAAAATTTAGAAAGAAGGGCACATTTCTTAATTTTTCAAGCATTTTGACTTGACTTGGAAAATTAATGCCATCCAACAGATTTGAGTATCAGTTTTGAGAAAAAGCCTCTATAGGAATGGACCTCTTAGACGTGATTTTTAAAATGTGCAATATTGCATATTGCATGCAATATGCAATATTGCAAACCAAATTAGATATTGCATCTTGAATGCAATATTTCACTGCAATATTTATTTGAAGCAGAAATCTTCTGAAATTTCCGCAAAAGTGAAGCATGTACTTTAAAAAATATAGCATTGCAATATTGCATTCAAGATGTAATATTGCAATTGCAATATTAAATATTGAATATTGCATGAAATATGCAATATTGCAAGTTTTAAAATTCACGTCTAAGAGGGCCATAACAACATCGAATCAGGTTTGCCTTATCTCAAATTCATTAAAATGGGATCTAAGAAAACAAATTCAAAGTTATCAAATGGGACTGTATAGACTGAACAATTATTTCAACTCACCTGCTTTGAAATCCTTCTCAATTGGTTCTGCTTATCTTGTCTGGACGATTAAGTCTAAACTCACGTGTAGTAGTATCAACTCAGATGTTCAAATTCTTTATAGGGGAATAGAGGAATCAGGCTTTTTATTTGCCACTATTTACATTCGTTCAAATGGGGTAAAATTATTGTATACGAGTTTACGAGTATACGTTAGTTTGATTGTGTAACATAAGAAAAATAAAGTGATCAAAATGTGCAAAATTTTGTGCGATTTTTGGCGATTTCTCAGAGCTCGTTTGACCAATTGAGACATGTAAGGCGTCAAAATTTGCGGAGTAATATTTGCAAACTTTTTTATACAATAAACCCATGCCAAAAGTGCCGAAAAATGCCCATTTTTGGCAATTTTTGATTTTGCCAATGTGCAGAAAATTGTGCAGCAGGTGCCTCTTTTTTGATACATTTTTCACTATTTCTTGGAGCTCATTTGACTGATTGAGGCATGAAAGGTATCAAAATTTGCAGAATAATATTTGGATACTTTTTCATACAATAAACTCATGACAAAAAGTGCCAAAATTGCCAATTTTTTGTCATTATTGATTTTGCTAAAGTGCAGAAAATTTGATGTAGCACTGCAGCCTCAAATCACTGAAAAATAAGTATATTTGAGGATGGCTGGGTTTTTTATTATGCTTATCAAAAATAAAGTCTACGTACAATGCCGTTCATAATAAACTTTACGGAATATAAGGGAGCAAAAATCAAAACTTTCACTTCTATGAAAGTAACCAAATTTTATTCACCTTCATTTAAGACCTAGGGCTACCCCCGGAAACAAAGTTTAGGTCAATAGTTGGATTTTACTTTTTTCCCATATTATTTTCCCTATAAAACTGCAATCAAAGAATGAGGGAGAGAATTGTTGCTTACATTTTGATTGCAGTTTTATAGGGAATATAATATGGGAAAAAAGTAAAATCCAGATATTGACCCAAACTTTGTTTTTTTAGGTCTAAAATGAAGGTGGGTAAATTTTGGTGACTCTTACTCAGGCACCTTTTACAGCTGCCAGGAAGTGGAATCAGATGGGGTCTCCTGTCAATCGTTTGTATGTGGAGATTTGCCTCTAAGGTGGAAATAAGACAAAATGTATGCTTACCTTAAGATTTTTATATTGTTTATGGTATACCCCGGATGGCACAAAATCTGTACAGCATGCATATGTTTTGTCTTTTTACTCTCTTAGAGGTAAATCTCCACATACCACCGATTGACAGGAGACCCCATCTGATTCCACTTCTTGGTAGCTGTAATAAGGTGGCTGAGTTATAGAAGTAAAAGTTTTGATTTTGACCCCTTATATTCCGTAAAATTCATTATGAATGGCACTGTATCCAGCTAATAGTAAGGATATAAAAACTGACTACAATGAAAATTCGACCATCTCCGATTTCAAAGATGGTCTTGAGACCATCTTTGAAATACTTAATAAATTAAAAGGAAATTTTTCATTTCAAATTAGCAAAAAATGTAAAAGTATTTGACTACAGGGTGATCTTTTGGTATATGCAAGAGAATTTGAGACCATCTTTGAAATCGGAGATCGTCAACTTTTTTTTATTTCCTTACTAATAGAAAAATGTGTTCATGTGATATTTTATTTTAACAGGCTTTTTTTGTCGGTTTGACCCTTATTAAAAACTGGCCAAATTTCATATTCTTGATTTTTTGCGTTTTTTGGACTTGAATTTTTGAAAAATTTGGCTGAGCTTTTAGGAAATTAGCTTGAATTATCAAAAATTTGTGTTTTTGGAAAATGGTTGATATTTTACCCGCGTGGAGTCGTGAAGCGACACGCGGGTCTTAATGTCCTGTTTAGCAAGATACTTCTTTATGACACTTCTCTAAAAGATGTTTGGTTTTGTTGTGTCTCATACCAATGTATTTGCTATGCTTGGTGAGAGGAGAGTGACTTAAGAGGTCTCTTTTCGGTACGTTTCTAGGTATGAGACGCAGCAAAGACGTTGGTTTAATAAGTGTCTTCAAACATAGAAACTTGATTTGATTATTCTGTATTTTCCACGCGGGTTGAGTACCTTTGATACTTGTTCTACAAAATATGCATAAAAACATCCTATTTTCTTACATAAACTCCATTCGGACGAAATAGATGTTTGGTCAAATCTTGTATTTTTGAATTTTTCCATCTTTAACTGAGTTTTTGCAAAAAAAATTGTGCTGAGTTTTACAATTTTGGCAAAAAAAGTCTGTTTAATTAGGAGAAAACAAATCTGTTTACTATCCCAAAATTTAATTTCAAACTGTCAACTGCCGAATTAAATTGACTTTTTTCTAAACTGAAACGCTACCTTGGGAATGGTTTGTCCATATTCCGTGATGAATTTGTTTTCTTTTATAATGGCACTGATCTGGTGGGCAAATGTGGAACCGATTGGAAAATGAAACAAAATCAAATCGGGTTGCTTGGATTTAGCCAAAATGGAAGAAATAATTCCTGGTTGGAATTGGCCATATTTTCCAGTCTTGCCAAACAGCTCCTCCATGTTGTATCCATTTGGAGTGATGTGATAAATCCTAGGAGGTTCACTTTCCCCAGTTGATTGATGAATGGCGTATTTGATCATTTCTACATTCCTATGCGAATATTTACCAACTAACAATGGAGTCTCTGTAGTTTTAAACATAGAAATTATTTCTGACAAAGCATCATACTCATCATCAGAATATATTCTAAACCCTTCCATTGACTTAGTTTCCGTTTTGGCTTCAAGCTCCAATTTGTTCAAACCGTACTGCTCCTTCAAAAATTCTTTCATCAACAGAAATGATGATTCAGGCAAAATGGATTTCATTGTGGCTTTTAGTGCTAGACCTACTTTTTGATCTTCAGTAAAATTGGTTCTTTCTTGAGACTTCAATCTTTGCATCACTTCATGTATCAGTATCAATTTGCTCTTCTCATATTTGACATTCAATGGAGAAGTATCATAGAAAAAGTTGAGGGTTGTGTTGATCACTTGGCTAAGTCTCTTTATTGAGGTGAATCCACATGATCTCAGTTCAGATTGTAGAAATGGCACCACATCAGGCACTGTGATAGAAACCATTCTGAACTGCTCTTTCAAAGACAATGGAATACTCTTCATGTGAATGAACTTGGATTGAGACGTGAAAAAGAACGCAGTGTGAATTCCAAGTTTGGTGGGTATTCCAGCCAACTGAAGTTCTTTCAATCTAACTCTTTGAGCTTCCGCAATTTGTTGCAAGTATGTTGTTAGAATAGACAGGTTATCAACAGGCGCCACATGAAGTGACTCCAGACATCCCCAACAATCGGCCTCACAAAATGCTCTCAAAAGCTGAATCATTTTCGACTCCTTCATCCGATTTCTGACCGTGTACAGGTAACAATATCGCCCCATCTTTGCAGACAACTCCTTGATGGTGTAAGTCTTTCCACTTCCAGATGGTCCAAAGATGCAAACGGGTTCCTGTTTCAACAATGCATGAGTCAGATTGAATTGAGCCCTGGTGGTAATTGGGTTGATCATATGAAGGTTAGTAACACTTTGAAATTCATAACAATATTCCAAAACTGCTTGACCTTGTTCAATGCTCAGAGTTTCACTTTCCTCTCTCCAATAAATCTTCAATAAATTTTGCCACTTAAAATCGTCAATTGAACAAACATCCTCCCACAATAAATCCATTATGATAATTTTCTTCGACAGCAATGAATTCAGAATATTCTTTAATAGCACAGAACGTCCATTTGAATTGTTCTCGGCAGATAACTTTTGTGTCATTGCATCAATGATGGCAGTCATATCATAATAGACTTCTTTTAGATTTTCTTGGCAGTTTCCATGAAAAGACTTTTCAACCGAATTCACAAAAGTGACATCCAAACCAGCCAGTGCAATCAATGAACTGTCTCCACAAGTTTCCAAGACATTATCTTCTTTGAAGGTTTTGAAATTGGTGAACATCTTTTTCAGTTTGTGCTTGAGACTTCTTTTCATTTCTGCCAAAAGTTGCTTCATCCAAACTTCGGGCGAGTCCAAAACATCGATTTGACGAAATATTGGTAGAGTTTCGTTGTGAATGGTACTGATGCTCACAATGGTGTCTTTGGTGGTTTCATCATCTTTTTGAACCTGATCAAAAACAATATGGTTGACACCAAATCCAAAAAGCTTTTTACAAACGCCTATAAACTTCTCTGTTTCTCCCTCCCATCCTCCAAGAAAAGTCAAGCATTCAGCATTTGACAAAAAGTTCAGTCTGGGCAGGTATTGCTTTTTGGGACCAAAATGAGATGAGAAATCAGATTCCAAAATCTGAAACTTTTTGTAAGTATCCAACAAAAATTCCTTTCTTCCTGGCATTAAGCAACAATCCAATATGTTCAATTTCTTCGATGCATCAGCCATTATCTTCGAATAAAACTTAAATCCATCTTCATAAAGCGATGACTTTTCAATGCTATTCTTCAGATTGCATCTGCCATAAAATGCTCTGGCCAAATTTCTACAGGAGTCTTGTAACTTGCTCCAGACTTCCAGCACAGAAATGGCGTAAGACAAATTCCGCCTCAAGTGATCCAAATCTTCCCTGAACGGCATTGAGTATTGCAGTTTGATTAATTTCTCCAAATCAATTCCGTCCATTTCCAAATCTTTGATAATAGCGTCATCATTCTTAATCATGACGAAGGACTCCTTGGTTACTCCAGAAATAACATACTTCGAGGAGGACAGTGGAGTTTAAAACATTTCTAAGAAAATATTTTTCTAAAGTTTTTTCGAGAACAAAAACTATTAATAACTGCAAAGTATCGTTTAAGTGATTTTTCTTATATAGTAAAGTTAGTTTCAAAACAAAAAAAAATTGGTTTTTCCTACATTGTGTCATCTAAAAAAGCTTTGAGAAGTGTGAACTTGAATTTTCATTGATTACACTCCTGGGAATCTTTGGAGATTTTACAATTACTGAAAATATTGACTAAATTGCATGAGTTTCACATCTCAACAATCTTTAAAACCCATATTGGTATTCAAAAAGTTAAATGCAACGAACGTGTACCGTGCAAAATTATAAATGGGAAATCCACGCAAAAAGGGAAACTACATAAAAAGCCCTTTTTAATAATCTGTAACTCCAAAACTATCAGGAATTTGATTAAGGAAATAATGTTTTTATGAAAATACGTGACCCAAAGAAAAAATGTCCATAAAGGGTCATAAAATTTTTTACTTCATAAGATTTTTTGATTTTGTAATTTTAAATTTACGATCAAAATTACCGAAAAATTTATGAAGTAAAAATTTTATGATCCTTTATGGACATTTTTTCTTTGGATCACCTATTTTCATATAAACATTACTAAACTTAGTCAAATTCCTGATAGTTTTGGTGTTACAGATTAAAAAAAAAGACTTTTTATGTAGTTCCCCTTTTTGCGTGGATTTCCCATTTATCATAGGCTGTTTCATAAAAAAAAATTTGCCCTAAAAATCCTTGCATGGAGCTTATAGATTTTGATGCACAGATTCCAAATCTGCAATTATTTTTTAGGGTATAACCCTCGCATGATGGGGGCCAACGAGCTTTGAAATTTACTTCAGTACAGGCTTTTTTTTCACTCAATAAGGCCCCTAACAGCTCCATTTTATGAAGTAAACTTTAAGTGCTGGTTGCCTCCACCTTTCAAGTGTTATACTCTAAAAAATAATTGCAGATTTGGAATTAGTGCATCAAAATCTATAAAATAAGCTTCATGCAAGGATTTTTTGGGCCAAAATTTTTTTTATGAAACAGCCTATTTATAATTTTGCACGGTAACCTCCAAAGACTTTCAGGAATGTAATCTATGGATATCCATCGAAAATACTCCTGAAAGCCTTACGAGATATTAGAAATGTCTTAAAACAAGTTTCAGGAATGTTTCGAATTCAACTGTCAGGGCACCTTATTCAAAACGAATTTCTTGTCTCTCCATTTTTCATCCAATTCATTCAATCTGGTCTCAACTTTCAATTCTTGCTCTGCGACGTCTTTTACCAACATCAAGGAAGAAGAAAATTTCTCCAGATCCAAATCAAAGAACTTAGTCAATGAAAAGTCAGGATATTTTTTCTCCAGCTCCAGTTTATTGATATCTAAAGATGAGTTTCAGTTTGACAAATTTTGATTTTGTGTTCATGGTTTTGAGTTCACAGTTTTGAGGATCTGTGGACACTGAAAAAAAAATCGAGGAAGTATACGCAAATGAGGTGTCCCAGCGGACTTTTGGCAATTAAATTTTTGTTTAATTTTCAGAAAACGTCAATTAAATTTATGTAGTAAATTCATTGAAAATGGTATATTGAACCTCAATTTCAGCAAAGAGGAAAAGAGATAATTAGATGATTCTGTTCGCTCGTGAAAGTTAAAGTTGAACTGCCATTGAAAATTGTAGACTTCCAAAATACAAAATTTCAAATAATTTTCAAAGTCCGTTGGACCACCTCAAATTGCTTTGTTCTATTTTTTATAACTATGATATATAATACTACTGTGGTCGTATTTGCAAAGTACATTTTCCCTATTTTGATTTTTACACCTAAAAATACAAAGCCATCCCAAAATAGTAAATCAAAGCCAAAATTATTTAAACTGAAACGCAACCTAAGAACATTGCCCAGTGCCTCGGTCTCAGAGAGTGTTCTTCAATCAAGGCGATCAATCTTTGGAATTCTTCAGTAGAGTCAATTCTCTTTTGCAGCTTGGACAGTACAATGTGATCGCCATAACACTCTTTGACCTTTTCCATGCGATTTTTGACTTCATCAAGCGAAAACAATGATTTGTCTTCAAAGTAATCTTTCCATGTGACTGCACACAAATCAATGATCAAATCTTGAAAATGCTGAAACACAGCGTATACTTCAGACAAAATCTTAATCTCACTCTTTAAATTTTTCAGCACTCTAAATTCGGTTAACTGCATTTTCAGAACTCTTTGCGAATCATTCAATTCTTTGCTCAAACCTTCATATCTGTCGATTTCAGCTCTGAACTTATCCAAACATTTAATTCCATCTTCCAATGAAATATCTTCAGCTGAAGGACCTTTCTGCATGAATTCTTCATACAATTTGTCCAAATTCTTGATAAATCGTTTCACTTTTGCAGTAACAACTTTAGTCATCTTGTCTTTCAAGGCTTCAATTTGGAAATAAATCAGTTTAGATTTCATATACAATTCGTTCCATATTTTGGGCAGCTCCTTAGCCTTTGCAACCAGAGTCTTATCAGCCTCAATTCCATACATTTCCAGAGTCCTGCACCTTTCTTCAATATCCGACAAGCCAATTTCCACTTCCAAAGACATCGTCCAAATACCTTCAATGTTCTCCAATGTGATTTCAACATCTCTTGCATTTTCAACAGTTTGCAATTTGCTTTCATAAACACTCACTTTGGTTGTCAATAATTCCAATTTCTCTTGAGCGGTGTCTTCCAACAATTTTCCCAAATGTCTGATCCACTCGTCAATATGCTTTATGATGCCTTCCTTCAAATCAGTCAGATACAATTTGACGCAATCAAAGTTTTTATCGTTTTCTTTGTTTCGCACTGATCTATTCAGATTGTAATAGAAAAGCAGCTTTTCATCAAACTCCACACAAGTGGGAATCGTTTCCAAAAACTTTTGGCAAGTTTGTTCTTTGTCGTACTTCCAAATTGTTCTGTAACTCTTCCAAACTGAGAGGTAATCCATAATATTGGTCAACATATCCATAATGGTTCCTTGGACAGTGCCAACCTTGTCAATAATCTTTGGCAGTCTGATAATTTCATCATACAATGAAGGAGCATATTCTTCAATTTTGTCTGGAACTCTCACGGGATGAACAGGAATGCATGATCCTTTATACCATCTTGGAAACTTTTTCGTTCCATTCAATAATCGTTTTATGATATCAACAGTGATGTCCAACACTTCTGCTGAATCTGGCCGTAAAACGACTGTGTTTGAAGCCAAAATGGATTTCATCGTAAACTTAGGTCTTCCTGATTTAAGCAGTTCTTGATATAAATCCAAATTTAGACTTACAAAATCGATTACGGCATTGTAGAGCTTCTTTTCCCAATATTTGTAATACTGAGTCAATCTGGGTGCCTTTCTGCTTCTCGTTTCAACAAGAAGCTCTTCAATTTTGACCAAACGGGGATTCATTCTCTCAACTGATGTGTAAATCATAGAGTATTTGCTATCTAGAAAAGACCTTAATCCACGATAGAAGTCATTAAAGTTCGGCAAGTCCTTTGCTCTCTGAATGCCTTGGTCTTCTTGGCCTTTGGGACTGAAAAGAAACCAAATGGCATCGTCAGTATGACATATGTACGGGTAGGTGGCATGTCAAAAAGTGACACCTTGGTACGACTTTTGGTACTCAGCTAGTGGATCCACCAGGGATGTTCTTTTTGGCAAAAATCATTGTTTATTGGTACCTGATATGTGGCTTGAGCAGTTGAATATTTTCAGAGATTTTGAAGAAAATTATGGATTTCCAACGTTTTTAAGGGCCTCGTCAAATTGACTTGGAAATCTAGAAATTCTTCAAAAATCTCTTAAAACATTGAACTGCTCAAGCCAAATGTCAGGATTTAACTGATGTTCCGTGTGAATATGAGCATAATTGGGATCTTACGCAGAATCAACCAGACCCATATATAGCTAAAATGATTGGATGGATTGCTCCATCCAGTTCCATGCAGGTTTGTCATACCAAGAAACCGTGTTACGGAATGGGGTGAAACAATCTGTTCAATCCTTTTAGCTATATTTTGGTATTACTGTATTTTGATAACACCCGAATTTTGTACACTTTTACAGAGAACATCAGTTAAATCATAGAAATAATTATAGGTAAAATATTAGCCACTTAAAATAATGATAATTTCCAAATTCACACTGGGAGAAGAAATGGTCAAACTGACAAATCATTTACATAAATTCATAGACTCTATTAAAAGTCTCAGATGTCACACAGAGTCATACTAATCTCCAATTTAGTCCATGTCATCTTCCAAGTCAAAAAATGTCGTGGCTATTTAGAATCTAGTCAAAATATATTCTTAAGAGTGAAGTGACATGAAATATTAGACAGGTTTTACGATCATCTCATTTCAAATGGAAATTTTTCAGTGATTTAGTACAATGCGATCACTCAACCCTAATAATAATAAGGGTATACATCAACACTACATTGAGACATCGACCCTTTTGAATTCAAATTCTAAACCTTGAGTTCTTTTTGATGTATATACCAAAATATCACTTTGTAGTCAAACATATTGTTTTTGCAAAAAAGCTTAATGAAGCATTGAACTTCTTCTTTTAAAGTTAAGTGTACTTTTTGACTAATTTACTTTATAATTAAAAAAGTGCTCCATTTTTTACTTCCGAAAATGGAAATATATTTGACTCCAAGGTGATCTTTTGGAATATAGAAAAGAAACTGAGAAATTTTATAAAACAAAACATTTTAATTTACACCCTTACCAAAAAAACAAAATTCACTTTTTTCTTCTTTTTCTTCATATTTTCATTTCTTTACTTTTCCCTCTATTATGTGTATTATCAAAATGAATTATAAGATGACTTTGAACTCAGCAGGTATTAAGGAGCTCAAGTGCACACTACCCCTCCTTCAAGAAAGAAAGAGATTCAATGAGAACTTTTTGACAGTTGTGTAATAATGTAATGTGTATACTTCTCTGTAATGTATACACTCTTCAAAAAAGTTCACAAAAATTCATTAAAAGTACAAGCTAATATTTACTCTCAGTGAAGCCTGCTTCAGACAATTTTTATGAATTTTGTAATCTCCAAAGACTTCCAAGAGTGTAATAATCAAAGAATTTCTATTGATTAAACTCATGAAAGTCTTTGGAGATTACTTAAAAAATATAAAATGAATATTCATATTTAAAACTGCCATTAATTATAAAACCCTTATTACACATGAAATCGTATTTAGCATAACTTTCATTCATAAAATTTCGTAAATTTTAACTGCTCATATTACAAAAATTTGGTCACTAAACTCATTTTTCCAACAGTGCAATCTGTTTATGTAGACTTTTTGTAATCTTACGAAGAATACTATCAGTATTGTGTTGTAAAATGTAATGTTGTATATTGGTCTTCTACGTGCATGAAGCAAGCACTCAACAGTTTCGTACGTGTTTCTCTTATTCTTATTCTTGATCTTTAATTCTCTGGGCAATTTTCACAAAGAAGAAGTGAGAGATACTAGACATTGGCAACAGGGCTTCAAGAAGAATGAATTTGTTCAACGTGTAGGGATTTTTTTAATTTTGTTTAAAAATTGGTTTAAAAAAGAAAATTTTGCCCCAGTGAATGATTGAAATTGAGATTAGACCAGTATTTCAATTCATTGGGAAAAAGCTAGATTTATGGGAAATATTTTGAAACAATATGTTCGCATATATATGTTGAAAATATATTATTACATAGTAAAAAATTGGGACTTTTGTGATGGAGTTAATTGGTAAAATGTCTTCTAAAGCTATATCCAAACAAATTATGATTAAAACTTCCTTCCTTTTAATTTCTATGGGGCAAGTTAGCTGATTTTACATGATAGATAAACACAGATTCACCAGATTCAAACATATCGGTGTGTGTGGTTGCGTGATTTGGCTTAATTTGAATGACCCCCATTTTATTTGGGTCAGTC
>JAOWAT010000352.1:0-12916 GCA_028571025.1 Longipedia americana | reverse complement strand
CAGTAACCAAAAAGCATTTTTTTTCTTTGAGATCGTAACTTGCAAAAGAGTCTATGTTTTCTTCCAAAAGCAAATCACCAGTACTTGTTTTCCCATAGCTGAGTCTTATATAGTAGTCGAATTTTTCCCTCATGTATCCAAAAAAGCTCTTACTTCTGAAATCTGACCAATCTTTAGCGTTTCTGGTAAATTACTTGTCGATCTTCAAAGTGATGGAATAGTAGTCGTCCCTTATCTCGCTATTCTGTTTGTTTCTAAAATCGATCAAGCTGTGAATGAATCCGCCGGGTCCCTATGCGACACAGGCAATGTTCAATTTTTCATTCTCCTTCCCTTTGAAAATTTCCAGGTATTCTAGTATTTCCCACAACTTAAAATACGCACGACTGAATATATTCGACTGCGAAGTGTTATTTTCATATATTTCCTTATGTAAATCTTTGTTCTCATCATATTTAACTATTGATTTCCCATATTCAATGAGTTAGTGAGAAAGGCTTTTCCCTGCTCTGTAAATTTAGACAAATTAGCTGTCATTGAGATACTGTTTGATGTGTGAAGTCCATATCTTTTAAATTGGAGTTATTTTGTTTTTAAGTTAGGCCAGTTTTGTTTACTCCTTCATTGGTTCAGTGTCAAGGGCAGTTATTTATATTTAAAAGGCATTTTCAATCGCATTTTTCTTCATAATGTGCACTATTTTACCTTTTATGCTGTATTTCCTCCTATGAGGAATGTTTTGGGGTCATTGACTTCTATGTTTGAAAAGACTTCTCTCACTTGGGTATCATCCATATATTAATGTGTCCGTTTTTTGTTATGATTTCCCTTATTCCAGTTATTGGGATGGAATTTACTATGCCGACTGTCTCTGTCCCGATTCCAGCTATTTCGAGCATAATTTTTGTTATCTCTGCTTCTTGAAGGCTAACTAGAGAGTAAGAGTGAAAATTTACTTGTTATAAGAATCATGCTGACTGTATCTTCTATCTGAGTGAGTATCCCTGTGATAGTTACTGCGATCTCTGTTGTAAGACATTGTTTTTGGAATTAAAAAAGCTTTTTGAAAAGTTTGCTTAGATATAAATGATTTTTACAAAATTAAAAAACGCACGGATTTTGGGATAAGATTAATTATGATTGCTGCTACAGGTAAATGGGGAAGATCATTATTTGGTGGGTATTCCCACTGGACCAGAATAAATCTGAATAAAGGACGATTCAGACAGAAAAATCAGCGTTTCAAATCGTAGAGTCATAAAAAAATGGGGGCCCATCTCACTGGCGAATTCATATCCAGATATACTTTTTGCACAGTCAACAAAACGTAGCAAAAAACTCAAATTAACAACATTTAATACAGACTTCCGTATTTGTAGTAAAACCAGCGTATACTAGCAAAAACTGTCAAGTAAATAATTCAACAATCACATCCCTCCACCAAGTAGCAACTGCAGAAAAAATACCATAACAAGCTTCAGTAGTTGCATATCAACACACATAGGCAAAATTTGTGCAAAGGCGAGTAGGAATTTCTTAGTATTCAGGGATAGTTGGATGGATTGTATTCTTATGTAAAATCTGAAATACTAACCGACGATGAGATCCAAGATTAAAAGTTCATCAGACAGGCTCACTACTACTTTAATAAGTAGGGGAAAAAAGTCAGACCCATGATGATTTACATGCTTTCGAACCTGATCCTCCGTAATGCAAACATTCCCAAGCAAAAACACGAATGGAAAATTAAAAAGTGGTCAGCCCTAATGGAAATGATGCACATTTCTAGTTTAGCTCATGATGACATCATCGATAACTCTCCGTAGAGAAGGGGACAGTAATCACAGCATGTGAGGTACGGAAGGAGAAACGCTGTATTTAGTGGAAATTACGTTATCTCCAAGGCGTAACACTTGTTCTTATGATATAGAAGTCAGTCAATTCACGAATTCAATAACCCTGATATGTTTCGGATCTACTCCATCGCTATGGATGACCTTGCCAGCGGATAAGTTATTCAGCTTCTGACCAAAAATACGATAGGTGCAAACAGAGTTTAAAAGAACAATAGAAATTATGACCCAGTTTCGGAGGTAATCTAGTCATTGTAAACGTATATCAACAAAACATACTATAAAACAGCAGCTTTGATGTCAAATGCTTTGAGAGGAGTTCCTATCTTATTTTAACTCGAAGAAACAGATCAGAAATAGATGGAGTTTTATAGTTTCAGGATCGGACAACATTTTGGAATAGCATTCCAGATTATCGACGACATTCTGGATTATACTAGCACTCAGGAATAAATGGGGAAAGAAGCAATGAGCGATTTACTGTAAGGAAATATAACTGCTCCAGTCTATTTTTCATTGCTAAAAGTTTATCGATTTCAAATAGAATCTCAGATAATCAGCACTAGCGAGTTAGAAAAAATATTAAAAACGAAAAAGAAAACTAAGGAATAAGTTGAGAAGATTAAATAGTGGGTTTTAGAACAAGGCGGGGTTGAACAAAGTTATCTATTGGCTTTAGAACATATAAGGGCTGGGTTGAAGAACATAAGATAAATCAGGAATAAGGTTGCAATAAAGCATACTTCAAGTCAGCAGCAATAGCTACATAGTAGCGATTCTTAATTTCTGTACGGATGGTAGTATCTCGGACTGAAAGTTCTTAACAGAAGAAAATGAACTCATTTTTCATGATAATCACGAATTAATGAATACAAATATTTGATCATTATTACTTTTTCTCCTATTTCTTCATTTCTTCAACTTTTTTATCAATTGCTTGAGCTGCTTCCTTTCTTTTTTCTGTTTTGTCATTCTAATTTTTGTCGTTTCTCTTATTTTTCTGGAGCAGACCTTCAAAGAATACTTTAACATCGTCTTTTTTATTATTTACTACCTAGTTTGAGGGATTCGAAGATCTCTCACTCTGGGCAGTTGGTATTTGACTATAACTGGAGCCCGTTCCCATTGAAGCATATTTTTCAAAGAATTTAGAGTCATCATCGACAATTATTTCCTCTTTCACATTTTTTTTCTGAACTGGTGCGGCTATTACTTCTTAGTATGGCTTGCTTGGATCAAATTTAACTAGTTTCGTTACTTCGCTGACATATACCAATAATGTACCTGAGGAGGGTTGGATTATCAAAACCGAGGGGAATGAAAATAGTTTATTCGTTGAGGGCTTCAGGTTTGAATATCAGGGGCATTTGATACATTCGATGCAATACGTATTCGTAAAGTACGTCCAGGTTGGTATTGTTACGAATGGAAGTATATATTAAAGTGCCACCATCTGTGTAAGATGCAGACAATACATTGAAGGCAAAACTTTCTGAGGTGATGCAGGATGAACATTATCTTGTTTGCCGACTCATCACGAAGCACTCCTGCCTGTAGATCGCATTTATTGACACAAATAATGAATGGAAGACGGAGGTTATTTTAGAGAGCACCCTCTGGCAAAGGTAAGTCGATTTTCTATTACTTTTCATCGAAACCAAAATTTCGTCTAAATGTAAAAATCAATACTTGAATTTGCCGAATTAATCAAACTAGGGCTCCTTGAAATTCTTGTAGTACTCCTAAACTACGATAAAACACGTAAATTACCATTATTTTTCATTTGGTCGAGCTAGTTGATACTGAAACCAGCATTTTTCTGCAATTCATAAATGAACTTGACCCACTTTTAAAGTTCTGAAGCAAAGTTCCAAGGCGAAGTAAAATCGAGCATAATAATGATGACTGACTTTTTTAACACCTGTGGGTTAGATATTTCCTTGTATATTTCTGGCTTTTCTTATTCTTCGATCATGTAAATTTCAAGTTTGGTATGTGTTCCTTAATTTATTAAAAATGATACGGTAGTCGGGATCGTTGAGATCGAGTACATTCAGATAGGCGTAATCTATTGCAGTCGTAAGACCCTTGAGTCTCATTTTGTTAGTATCAACATGAGCGGCAAGACGTTTGTTATGCATGATTGTCTTAGATATATCGAAGAGTGAATCGATAAGCGAGCGTTTTCCTGAATGTCGACTTCCGAGGATAATCAAATTTGAGTTTTCAAATTTATCTTATGAGCGTGACTCGTTTAAAAACTAGTTCCACATTGGCTAACCTATGATTTTAAATCAAAAAATTAATATTTTACACTGAATTTCAAGCAAAAAATGTCTGATCATAATTCTATGGTCAGTAAAAATTGCATTTCGTGGAGTGTGACTTACTCTGATTTTTAGACTAAAATCGATAGTTGCCGGTCAATGAGATATAGTCTAAATGGAAATAGAATATAATAATCTTCGATATTTAGTATGCAAGCAGAAAATTCCGGTGTACATTTTTCAATAAATTAAGCTCAGGCCAGCAAGTGTATTTCCTGTAGACAACGGACAGGATTTGACCAAGGTCAACTAAATCGTCAAAAAAGATTTTCAAATAGTGTCGTAAAAGCAGCAAACAGTTCGATTTAGGCTTGCAACCAATGAGAACCAGGCGGAGAAGTTCTCGGAGAAGCACAGAAAGTAGCAGCACATCGTAATTTATGTCTGTATTTTAATTGCGACCTTAGTGACCAGTGCATAGTCAATCTTCCAATATAATACTCCGGGACGACTCGACTCAGAAGGTAAGTTTTGGGTGGTCAGTGGAATATAGCTATTCTAAGTAGTCACCTGGATAGTCAGTTTGTCCACATTGGTGGAGTGGAGATAAGTTGTAAGGCTATTATTGCTTGTGGATAATATTCTAGTTGCAGAACTTGCGTCAGTTTATGTGCTGATTACATTAACACTCATTATTCAAAACGGACTAGCATGGCACGACATCCTGTTCTTCGTGTTTATACCAATCAGTGTGCATTTGCAGTCTACAAACTTCAGGGCCCTATTGATACACGTGAAGTGGAGCAAAAAGCAGGTAGTAATGTACAAGCTTGCTTTGCTTTTTATGACTATATTCTTTCTGGGGCACGGATGCTATTTCTTCACCATTGATTTCGAATTCACGAGAGGGGCCAATGAATAACTAGATGCCAAGGTGCTTTAATTTATGGTTTTATACACCTGTACAAACTTCGCATATTCTTTATAGCTGTTCAGTAAGGTCTCAGACTACGATGGAACGGCATAAATGAGATCATAGTACTACCTGCAAGGTGTAATTTCAGAATAAGCCATTCCTTAGGACAATGAGAAAAAGGCAACCAGAGATGAGCTTCAATACAGTGGAGGCTAGTTTAATAAGAATAGAGCTGATTAGCTCTAGGAATTTCGCAATTCAAGCTTGGGAAAATCTTGAATACTATTTTTTGATGATATAATATCTCTGACAAATTGGCTAATTAAACTAGAAGTTTTTAATTTAATATTACTAGTTCTTCGAATAACGCAGAAGTAACAATGAACAAAGTAGCGAATGATTGGGGTCAAAGTCCAAATAGTGTCCTTTAGGTTTAAGTTCAATAAATTACTCCACAACAGTTGATCTTATTCGATCGCAACAGAGAAAATAAAAAAGATCCAGACATGGATTAGAACAATAGAGACGGTCAGTCCAGCTAGGACAATGAGAAAAGGTAGAGAATTAGGCAAAACATAATAATATACACGATGGTCATAGTAGCGACCTATATGACTGGATTTTAAATTCTCCTTTATAATAATAAATCAGTTGAGCCGGGAGCTTAGGTGTCAGTGGGAGGTGGAATCATTGTTTTCAAACTGTTGAGTTGGATTGTCAGCATCTTCAATTTGGTTGGATTGAGGTAGGCGATAAGACTATTTTTTTTGATTGACAATATCCTGGTGGCTCAGGTTGCATCGACGTATGTGTTGATTATGCTGTTGATAATAGAAGACAATGAGTAGATGAAAGTGTAGGTAATGGTGGCTTTTGCGATGTTTGCGTTGTCGAGTCAGCTGATGTCGTGTAGTTTTCGAACGATGATCCTGTATGCCTAGTGGAACAAGTTTCAGACGATATTTTACAAGATTGCGATTGCGATATGTACACTTTTCTACATGGTATATGGGTGTTACTTTTATATTCGAGACCATTCATTCACATCCGGGACGGATCCGGTTCTCGACAAGAAAATTAAAGACTTTATGATCCTGTTCGCTTGCACCAACTTCTCCTACTTCCTGGAAATGCATGACAAAATCAGCGATTTTGATGGAACCGCAGAGTTGAAGTCAAGGTACTAATTCCCCCTCAATTAATAAGACAAGGAAAAACTCATCAATATCCTTGAAACAGCTATTACTAAAGGGAAAAAGAACTAGAACTAGTGAAACAATTGATTATCCTCATGGAGACCTTTGAATCAACATATGAATATTTAAAATCTTACTACTTCAAGGATAAGTTATAATATCTACTTTTGCTTTTTTTCAGTATGTAGCCTTGCCCTGTAAAAATTCAGTTCTCATTGAAAAAATCGACGGGAAACTAAAAATAATTAAAAAATTGTATAAAAACTTTATGGTCTAAATTACTATCCGAAAAACCGATATATCTATATAAATCTTCGATGGAGTTTGCTCAGATAGAAGATTTAACTGACCCCCCGGGTGTGTTGAAAATAGATGGCTAGTCCGATGACTCAAACAAACGGAGATATTAAATGCCTGTTCTACTCCATATTTGGACGATGGCAGCATTTATGCTTTCTGGATTCCAATTCGTAGCATATATTCACACCAAAATTTCATCAGAATGGTAAATGATTGCAATGGTTATTGGATTTACAATATTTTTGGCAGGATGTTGGATATCTGTGCTGATCAGACTAACCGATTGGAAAACATTTGCAAAGGTGCTTTTTATGATGGATAGTATACTGATTGCTGAACTATCTTCGAGTTTTGTATTTATAAGTTTGTTATATGTGTTGCAGACGATTCATAGACCACCTGGAATCATATCTGCAGTCGCGATGACAATAAGCGTCCATTTTCAGTCAACAGCCCATCGAGCCATGCTTCTTTATGCTAATTGGAAAAAATGGGAAGTTATCACAATAAAAATAACTTTACTAGCTCTTATTACTTTCTATTTATCTTATGGGTGTTACTTTCTAGTGTCTGATTATTCTTTTTCTAAAGGTCTTTCACCGGCTCTAGATTCAAAAATAGCTGAATTTTTTATTTTGTTCACGTGTGCCAATTACTCTTATATTAGTCAACTTTACGGGAAATTAACTGATTTCGATGGGACTGGATAGCTTAGGCTAGATTACATCCTCAACAACCCTGACTAAGACCAGCGAGAAGAGGTTGAGTAAGAAAGTAGGAGTAAAGGGCAAACCAAACAAGTCAAGCATTAATAAATAGGCAATGAGCTTGAAACCACCGATGTTCATTTTAAAAAGACCGATTTTCTCCTAAATATGGATCAAAATAAAATCAGCAATTGATTTTCAATTGATTACTATTAGACCCTGAAATTGAATTCACATTTAAAAAAAATGGTTTTATTTCATATTCTTCTATTATTGTCCAGAAAAAATGGCCTCGCTCCATGAAGTTTAAATTCATTTTCAAGATAAGAATGAGAATGAAGTAGTAAAGTCCGGACACGGCTAGTAATCTATTTAGGGAGACTCTGAACAAATAAATCAGAGTTCAAAGCATTAAAGAAGGCATCAACCTCTTATGGTTTACATTTGGGTCGTGCTATCGACCTTGTTATCCGGGTTTCAAGCACTTGCCTTCAATTCTACATCGCTGTAGCCAAACACGATTCTCGGAATGGGAGTAGTTTTCTCCCTTTTCTAGATTTTGTGCTGGGTTACTTCCATAAAAACTATACTCACATTCAGAGAAAGCATAGGCTATATTTTTCTTATTGACGACATTCTAATGTCCCAAGTGTCCTCAACTTATGTCATGTTATCTCTGGTCTATCTGATGAGTTCGGCGATAGGATTGAACTTTCGAAACTACATTATAATGGTGCTCATCGTAATAGCTTTTCATTTTCAGTCATCGAGTTTTAGGGTAATGATCCTTTGGTGCAAATGGAGTAGACTGCAAACGGTACTTTATAAATTGTCAGTTATGTTGGTTATGATTTTTTACGTTGGATATGGCAGCTATTTTTTCAGTTAAGGATACTCATTTACGGGAGGATTGAATCCAAAACTCGATGGGGATATAAAAGATTTTATTATCCTTTATGTTTTCACCAATTTTGCGTACTTTGCTCAACTTTTCTCAAAAGTTACGGATATTGATGGGACTGCGTAAATGAACAGTCACTACATGCTTATCTAGAAGAAATAAGAATAAGAAAAAAAATGAAATCAAGAAACAACAAAAAATCTGCAAGGTTGGGTTTGAGTGTTCCCTTCGTTTCACTTTGATTTTCTAGAATTACTTCTGATCTTATCTTGAATTAATTTATAAAGTTGCATCTGATTATCACTTAGTTTTCCAGTCACATTGTACTCCTGAGATTTGAGATTTTATGTCTAAAGTTGAATATGTTCCAATTCCTTTCTTAACTGTTTCTATTCCCAATTCAAGTTGCTAATGACTCTTTCAATGTTTTATAGGGAATTTTTTTCCAACTCAAGAGCTTCTCCTCCGTTTGTTTTCATACCTTAACTACGGGCTATCTCTTCCTCGACTTAAAACTTACTCTGAATAGATTTTATCGTTCTTAGGTATTATTCTTTGATTCGTTTCTAAGTCTCCCACATTCTTTCCTGACACTACTCCTCCTAATTCTTTAGATATTTTTATCTGATCTTCTCGTACTCGGCAATTAATTCCTTGACTTTGAGATTGTGGGACAATAAACACTCTCTCTTAAAATTTTAAATTTTTTATTAATTCTCAACTTTTTTCAGCTGTCTTAGCACCTCCAACTCACATTAAAGTTATCTGATTTGTAGCCTTTCTTAACTTTAAACTTATTTGATCAATTCTTAGACCGATGTTTTCTGATTCAATTTGTTTTGAGGTTTGCTAGTTTGCAATTATGATACTTTGTCTTAATGGCGAGCAAGCATTTCTTTCAGTTATTTTTCATACGCGATTTATTGTTTTTTTCTCTATTAATGAAGAAGCTCGGAATGTTATTTCATTTTCTTTCTCACGATTTAATCTTTCAATTTCAGAACATTAGCCTATAAGGACTACTCCTCCCCTTCCTTAAGCATAATTTTTTCCTTATTTTAGAGTTATTTGAATTTTCTTTAGTAATCTTAATCTACCTATTTTTTCGATCTTTTGAACTAATTTTCTAATCTTATCCGTATTTACTCCTTTCTCTGTTTCATTTTTCTTTAAATCTTCTCTTTTTACAGAGTTTTCTTGTCGGCAATTTATTTTTAGAGTTTATTCTTGGTATCCCTTTCAAATCGATGCATTTACTATTGATTTTTGCTCTACATTTATCTTTCCTTCTACGATGCTTTTTTAAGAACTTTTTTTCTTTCACTATTTTCGTCCTAATCGTAGGACGCTTTCACTTTATGATATTAATTTCGATGGTCTTTTTCTAATTTTTCTTTTTTCTCTTAATTTTTCTGTATCAATTATCTTTTTCTAGTTTCAAATTAGTTTTTCCTTTGTTCTTCCAGCTTTTTCTTTTTCTTTTATTGTTCCATTTTAACGAGTGGATCTACGGGTGCCTGAACCTGAGGTTGGTTTCGTGACATTAAATTCAAATTGAGGTTGGAATTGACAGAACCGATTCCGGAGGGCGGCTGATATGGTTTCTGTGGACCTTTGATTCCCTTTTTCTTCCTTTCCCTGACGACAAGCTGTCGATAGTATTAATCACACGGGTGTTATGCTGTTTTTTCACCAGTTTTAGTATTGTAATAATAGACATCACCATCTTTTTACTAGGCTTACCATTACGGTGGGAGAGGAGCATTGATTCCTTCCTATGCGATATAGAGTAAATCGACCTATTAAGGCAGTTGTATTCCGATAAATTGTGCGTATCCTATGATTTCTGTAATATTTACAAAATTGTACATTATTACGAAGGTTAGTACTATTGATCATCGTATTATTAGTATTCCGGTTCTTCGTATTTTGGTAGAGAAGGCTTTATTTTTGATTATCCCCCTTTCTTTTCGCGAGCCATATCTAACAGTTTTTTCATCTTTATTTTTCTATATTTAAAAAATTCAAGTTAAATGTATATATTTGCGAGTTTAAAAACGCAGATTATACCTAAAAATTCAATAAGTTTTAAAGTATCGACCAAGTTCTTACTATTATTCACTACTAATTGGTTGGTTTTTTAGTAACAACCTAAAATTTTCTTTTATATCCTGGATTGTCCATCCAACTGAACAGGTTCGCCGATAAAAACAGCTAGTCTTTATTGCTGTCATTGTATCTTGCTTAGCTATAAGGGATCTTCGATCCTTCCATTTACTTTTTCAAAAAGCTCTATGATCTTTTTCCTTCATTATTTTTATTTTTTTCGGAAAATTAGTACTCAAACTTAATTGCACTTTTAAGCAGTCCTCCCTCGTTACTCTCTCTTGCATAGGTGTCAACATTACTCATAGAATTACTTATCATTGACTTTTGAACCGTGGTGAATCTATTTGGGTTCATTGCTAAGAAAAATGTAAATTATGTGGAATTTGATAGTTATTAAGCAAGGAATCGAAATATCTGACTAGTAACATTTCTAAATAAAATGTTCATTTGAGTATATTGTGTCTATCACTTTCCCCTTGGAGGTGGTGGCGGTCTTTTACCTGCTCTTGTCTGTGGGGCTGGTGGCCTAACAGGTTGTGGAAAAACTCTTGGTCTCTGCTACATTGATTCGTTTTCAATTTTTTAGACTTCCTTATTAACATCGCCAGCGACCGAGCTAGCTTTGCCAATTTACATTACTTGGTGTTCAAAATTATTTTGAGTGAATTCCGAAGGTACAGAAGTTAAATCTTTAGGAATCATCTAGTCGACGATGTTTACCGCAGGCTATTGAATAGAAATAGGTGTGATCTGTTAAAATTATTACTAACGTTCAAAATTTTACCGAGTTTTATTTATCTCACTTTTGACTTCTTTTGTAATTTAGTTCTTGAATTCTTCATTCGCTTCAATTATTTCACTCTCTACCTTCTTTTACTAAAACTCAACTTTCTTTTCAGAATTTACACTGTTTACTATCTTTCTTTTAACAGGTGGAGGCGGCTTTTTAGTAGGATTTTTTTTCGTACCAGAGGATTGTTGCACCTCTCTTTTGGTAATGTTTTCCTATTCATGTGTAATAGGTTGGCAAAGAATCGTCGTCTAATTGGTAGGTGTCTAAATTTCGCTATTGACGGTTTTGTCTTTATGAAAGGATGCGTTGACTTTTTCTGAATTGGTATTAGCGATGGGTGAAGTTGTAATTTATCTGGAGTCGATATTATTGACGTTGGGATTGGGGGAAACAGTGTTATTAACAGTGAGCTATTACTATTCAATGTTTCTACGAGAGTTATACTTATCCTTTTTTCTGGATTTGAATTCAGAGGCGTCTTTGGCACTGGTGTGAGTAGGTGTTGTTTAACTGTGTACTCTACCTTTTTTCACTCTCTTTAGTTCCCGCACAATATCTTGTTGAGATTACAGCATGAACTATGCGATTTTGTTGCTATTTTCCATGGATTTTTAATAAGCTGATATTAATTTTTTAATTGCTTCTGATTGGACATTTGGAGTCCCGTGGGTTTTAATGGATTTGTTTGCGTTGCCCAAATTAACTTCCTTATGAGCTAACCTTTTCTAATTGAGTTCAACAATCTTGAGCAGTGAAGTTCTGATTGATTTGACCTATTTCTGCAGAACTGTAATTTATTTTGACAGATCTTTATCGACCTGTTTTGTTTCTTTGCGAACTTTATTGGCCTGTTTTCTGACAAACAGGCCCGAGAAAAGTTCCTTAAGGAGTATTATGAATATCAACACGATTAATAGAGCTATAACAACTCTACCTACCGAAATTTGATGTGAATTTGAATTTTAGTGCCACTGATTTTAAATATAGGAGTTGCTTCTATCTTGTTTCAGAATGCTGAGTATTGCATGCAGATAGGGAAGGGTATTTTGAACTACTTGATCTTTGAATTTTACCATGAACGATGGTAGGTCTATCTAATACACTCGATTTTAGTCGAACATCATTGTGATTTTTATATTTTTTTCTCAAACGAGTTTGTATAATTAATGCCATACGTGTGTAAATCATGTGAAAATAACTCGATAAATAATGACTGGAAATTTTAGTCTTCACATATCAAGCTATGTCTGCTTGCTAGTTTTAGTCTTTTTATCCTCGGAATTTCTTAGAAATGGTACATCTGATTTCATTGAAAGTGTGGTATTTGAAGACTATGAAATACTTTTCTCAGATATTTTTGCTGATCTCTCAGACTATGCTTGATCATTCTAAAAACTATTGGGTATCTTTTTCCTGGGTTTTTTGAGGGAAATTTGACTGTTATTATTATTCTAGGGTTTTTTCTATTACTTATCTTTCCAGTAATTGGTTTCTTATTCGAAGTCCAGATCTGTTGACTAAGACCTCGTTTAATAGAACTCTTCATCGGGTGGTTTAGCTATAAACTTCATAATCCTACTCAGCCTTCGAGGTTAGTTGCCTTGATAGTTTTCGGAAATTTACTGTTTTGAATATTTCCCCTTCTACCCTTTTTTAACGTATTCCATGTTCAAAGATTTTTTCTCTCCATCAATGAAACTGGATACATTTTCGACTTTTTTCAGTAAAAATCTGTAGAGTACGTCATCTAGAGTATTTTATCCAATCAGATAATGGCAATTAACGAAGTTTTTCTGTCCGATCCTATGTGCTCTATCTTAGGCCTGAACCATCATTCCCGGAGTCCAATGTAACTCTGCAAACAACACAGTACT
>JAOWAT010000241.1:0-12919 GCA_028571025.1 Longipedia americana | reverse complement strand
GAGCCAAAAATCCAAAAACTGAGCCCAAAAAATCCAAAAACTCGCAAATACGAAAATTTTAGATTTTTGACTAATCTGCAACGTGGGAAAAAAAGCCTGCCTATTCATTTATCACACTCCTGAAAGCCTTTGGAGCATACACAATTTTAGTTTTCATCTACTTACATTATACTTTTTCTGAACACACTCTTGTTTTTAATAAGCAAGGTGTATTTTCTGGTAAAGGCTTTTTTGATATGCTTATTTTTTGCTGAGCAAAAGTTTAAATTATCTATAGTATATGCTTATTATTTAGTGGAAAAAGTAGGTACAAATAACATTTTCGGTCCCCAGAAGCTTTTGATTATGCTTAAGCTATGCTTATATTTTCAAGAAACTGAAGGGTTTTATGCTTATAAACTTATGCTTATAAACAAATCAAGAGTGTAATCATATTTCATAGAATCGAAGTTTCCCAAATTTATCTCTAGCATTAAACTTTCCTTGACCTGTAGGTTCAGTGCGAAAATAAAATGGAACGAAATTATTATACAGATGAATAAAGATAAAAAAGAAAGAGACAGAGCCTGTACATGGCTACAGTTGGTAGTGGGTGACTTTCATTTTGGTAATAGGAATATGTAACTCACATAAAACATTTTCTGAAAGAAAGCCGTGAAATTAGGAAAATTACAACCGGAATTTGAATTTGAACGATTCCTTTATTGTTTGATTGAACAATAGATTGCCATTGTTTCAATGGGTTCAAAATGTAATTTATGTGTCTTGACATCAATATCTGAGGACAGACTTTTTAATAGTTCTATAGTTTTCACTTCTGTAAGTCTAAAGAGAGTGCAAGAAATTTGAAATATCATAACTTTGGGAGCTTATTGATATTCCTGAAGAATTTTTAATGGGAATCCATTCAACAAGGTTATGAGGAATTTCAAGAGGTATAACAATAATGATAAAGCGCTATAAGAAATATCAGGTCTTATCTCATAAGATAGTCCTTGGATAGTCCTAAAAAATAGGCTCTAAAATTAATGACAATAAAAATTTCCAAGGCTGTACCTTTGAAAATGTCCAAATTCAAAGTTTCCACCACGCTTGCCATAATTCATATGAACATAAAACAACTTCGTAGTTTCCCCATGGAAAAGTGTCCATCAACTTGTTTCAAGTCAAACTTCAAGTTCTGTTTGTTCAGTTTCGAAAGTTGTGTAGTAGATAAACGTATTTGATGTCACTTTTGAAATATTAGAGTTGTCTAAATGTGTCTGAACTTTGCAATTTGAATTTGACCAATGGTCGCCTGGTTTGCCTGGCTTAGCTTCACAATGACATGTCACAAGAGACCATTTCATCCAATATTGATAACTGGAAAAGCAAAAGATCATCTGAGCATAAAATTAGAATTAGAATTTGTTTAAACTTTGTACCAAACACTTATGAGTCGGGTCATTGAGATATTGGGATGCAGGCAATAATAAACTGCTAGGGGAATGGGCATTATAGGGATTGGAACTTTTAGATTGTCTGTCCATTAATTTGTTTTATTTGACTTCAAGGCAAGTAGTTACTAAAAATTCAACGGAATGTTTTAGAAGCTAGACATTTTCTAACTTCTTAGACACCCCTTACATGTCCTGAAGTGGAATAAAACACATTCGAAAAATAGTTCGTGAATAAATTACAAAAAAGAGTCTCGCGCTATATATATCGACAATTTTAGTAGTCATTCAAAATGTCGAAAACACGAGATTGTTGATTTAACGAGAGGCTTATTAAGTAAAGGGAGTTAGCAAAGTGTCGATATAACGCGAGATGTCGAAATAACAAGTGTTGATATAACGCGAGACCAATGTACTTATAATGTTTATTGTACTGCAAAAATTTATTCAAAAATGAAACGAAACTCTTTATTTCAATGGTTTGATGGTGAATCTCATATGAAGCAGAAAACCATTCTTGCAGAAGTAATACAATGTTTTAAAACTTTTTTTCAAAATTAATTTTGTCATTTGTCCCTCACAACTAGTCAATGTTTGAAAATGTTCAGTTTTCACCCTCTTTCATAACAAACTGAAATCTGTATAGTACTCAAATTAATCCAATTTTGAGCATTTTTTTTCATTCTATAGAAGAAAAGGCAATTCTTCATAATTTGCTTTCAAAATATATTTTTGCAGTTCCTCATGGAGGCTCGCTGAAAAGTGTTGCCACCAATATTGAATATCCTAAATCACTTCTTAGCTTTTCAATCTGATATGAACTTTACCGAAAATTAAGATTTATTTTCACAATTTTTACTTGAAAGCAATTGTTCAACAACAAAATATTTTAGGTAAATATTGAGCTTTTACTAAATTTTAGGCTTCAGTACATTCTTGAAAATTTGGTCAAAAGCTTTAATTATTTCCAAAATAAGAAATTGAATAACAAAATACAGTCAAAGACGGATATAGCGTTGTGCAAATTTAGCATCACGATGGATATAGCGACGTCGTTATATCCATCGTCATAGTAAAGTGTCGCTAAATCCGTCGTCAAATCTGCGTTATATCCGTCGTGGCGTTAAAAGTATACGAACGCTATATCCGTCTTTGACTGTATTTCAATTTACATGTCATATGACTGCTCACAATTTTACAAAGAAATTGAGCACTTTTAATATTCATTCTTACAATTTCAAATGAACAGAGTAACGTTAGTTCCTCTGTAGCAAATTTAGACTGCAACCATATTGTGAATGAATTTCTGCAAATTCACTCTCGGCAGCTACTCCTATGCTTTGGACTTACTTATGTAGTAAAAAATTAACTAAATTGGAAGGTCCAGAGACACCACTTGAAATTTAAGTAAATACAAAGAAGAAAATTTGAAAAATGTTACAACGCTGAGTAGCTTTGAGCACTTAACAGCTGTTATCCCATAGAATTTACAAAAATGACAAATGGGAAATTAGTTTTGAAATACATGAGATTTTGATCGGAATTTAAAATTTTTTTCGCAGACTAGGTAACCTTATTTTTTGAAAATTGGTGATAATTTTCATTCCACTCTCCTGGCTTCATGTTTAAATATTTTTAAGAAATTCTTTCTTTGTGTAACTTGTATCAAAATTTTTCTAGTTGGGCGTCTCCCAGTTTTTTCAATTTCAACATCTTTTTTCTCGTAATGTTGCAAAATAATTATTACAAAATACAAAAATAGGATTTACACTAAAAATTGATTTTTTTGACTTCTAACAGTTGAAATAAGCTTCAAAATATAAAGAAAAAATGTCGGATTTTGAAAAAACTGGGAGACACCCGAACTAAAAAATCTTATTATCAGTCATGCAAAGAAAGAATTTCTCAAAAATATTGAAATCTGAAGCTAGGAGAGTTGAATGAATAAAATAAACAACTTTCACTATAATTAGGGTACCAAATCCGTGAAATTTTTTATTTTCAAAATTCCCATCAAAATCTCATGTAGAACTCATGTATATGAAGAATAATCCCAAAACACATTTTCTATTTGTCAATTTTGTAAATCCTATCAGATAAGATCTGTTAAAGTTTACTTCAATAAAAAGGGCCTTATTAAGTGAAAGGAAGCCTGTACTGAAGTAAATTTCAATTGTTCAGTTCTACGTCCTTACTGATTTTTTCTCCAAAAATATTTGAATTTGAACTTTTTACACCTTTATTCGAAATTTAGACCCATTGCGGACAAACTTTAAGGGAAAAGTTGATTAAGTCCACCCCCTACTACTACTGCTACTTCTGTTCATAATAAATATCTCATTGTAATTCCGCCCCCCTTTATGAGGATTACACTATTTGAAATCCTTAAATTGAATCAGCGTAAAATGATCTCAATTTATTAAGTAAGCGATGAAATCCCAAAACTATTGTTCTGTCTCCTGCTCTCCCTATCCTCCTCCTCACAGAAGGCTCAATGGGATGAGATCTTGCTTTGTGAGTGTCATCTCTAAATACGCACGCAGCTTAGTTGCCATGCTGTTCTCTTCTCGATTTCCTATTTACTTTTGAAATGGAATATCACGGAAATTCAAAAGATGGCGTTAGGATAGGATGTAAATAATAAACAAACAGCTAAATGTTTTTACAGTGTTGGGACCTAGATACACCGCTGGACAGTCATTTCCCAGCATTCCAAATGTCGTATTGAAAGTTCACTTTTGGACACCTCGCCTGCCCGTGCATTTCTGTACACACTACGTTTTCCCGAATTTTATTTTGAATGAAAAAAATGCTCGTTTCTGTTTCCGATACGGAAACTATATTTGTATCGGGAACAGACACAAACTAACTTTTCAACCCTAAAAAGTTCACCAAATTTTACTCACATTCATTTTTGATCTTACTTTGACTGGTTTGGCTCCTAATCCCGAGACTCCCATCATGGAGTGCAGAGCAGTTTGTTGTTCTTGTTCATTTCCAAACCGGATGAAACCATATCCTTTGCTGAATCCAGAGGAATCCAATACAACTGGAAAAGTCAAATAAGATTGTCTTAACACACCAAATAATAGCTCAAGTTCCCCTATGATTTTAACAGTAAATCCAATTTTGTCTATTAGGTAAGTACAAAGCTTATGATGATAATATAATGGTATCATTTTTCAAAGACAATTGTATTATGATATTTTTCAAGACAATGATAGTAAGGTATCAATTTTCTAATGCAGGGCATTAAACTAGATATAATAAATTTGTATTTATATTTTTTTGACCAATTATGATCATATTAAAGCCACCATTAATTGAAAGTATGGATTTTTGAAATTGCAGTCTTTAAAAATAATGCCAACTATCAATTAATTTTGACTTGAATTATTGTGACAATAAAATCCTAATCTTATTCATGTTTCTATGCAAATTTGGTCTAATAGACAGTAACAATTTTATAAGGACCTGGAAAAGAGCGTCGACAAAATTTAATTTAGATTTACTGTTAAAATCATGCAAAATGTCTAGATATGTAATCCAAAACCTAATGGAATAAATATGATTTGGGTAATGTGATTTTAAATTAATTCAATTTGAAATTACATCTTACTCCCTGATGACGATGTGAGCTCACGAGTTTCCAGAGAGATTCATCTAGAAATCCAGTAGGTCAAAGTTTCGAGGCGATGAAGGAGCAAGAAATATCCCTGAACGTTTGTGATTCAGAGATAGTTTTTGACCATTTTCTGTGAACAATAGTTATGTTAAATATTTTAACGTTCCATAGGGGACGAAAAATGTACAAATCTGTCAAACTCTCAGCTATTTTTGGTCCAAACAAGTGAAATGAAATAAGGTTAATCTTTGTTAGTAATAAGGTTCAGAGTAAAATTTCAGTTGTGGCCATTGTTTGTCATCATTGACAAATGAAGTAATTCTCTCATCGTAGAAGTCTTTCTCTTTCTAAGTGAATTGATGGATTTGAAGAAATTATGTAAGGGTATATCGCTCCATCAAAAATGTTGTCAATAATGTTTGTTCTTTGTTGTCCTCGCCAATGCTTGTTGTTCACAACATGTTCACATTATTGTGAACAACAATCATTGTCAGGGACAACAAACTATTGACAATTTCGAAAGAGCTATTCATACATGCATATAGCGAATTTTGAACAATTTCCATCAAATCGATATTTTGGACAACCTGAATTTGACAGATTTGTACAATCTCTCGTTTAGTAGTAAGACTTTTCTCTAAAGCCTTTGAAGATTATGTCAGTTTTGGCGAGGTTGCAATATTTCAGAGTTCTTCGGAGACTATCAATGTGCTAGGATAAAATTTGTGCTGAGATGTTTAAGCACTTATTAATTTAAACATAGAAATACATATACTACTCCGTCCACTTGAAATTGACTGAACGTGAAAATAATCAAAATCATCATTGTTTATACACAGTCACATTTTTTCCATGTTAAGGATAGTTCTGAAAAAGTTCCAGAAACTAGAGATTCTCTAGTTTTTAAAAAACGCCTTACTTTTGGAATTACCCTCCTTCAAGCTTTCGAAAACTTAAGATGAAAATAGAAAAAGTGTTTTTCTTGTTGAGCCAATTTCGAGCGGACGGAGAAGAAGTTATACTTATATATTTAAATTGTAATAAATATATGACAATTGATATCTTTAAATTGATATAAATATAACACATAATATATTTAATTATATGCCTCTCACCTTTTGCTGATTTGATGGACTGATATCTGGCCGAGAAGAATCTGTACAACTGTAGATCATCTACGTCTGGAGTCAAATCGCCTACCCAAATGGAGTGATCTTTTTCTCCGGGCATCAAACGGGTACTGTTGTGATTCAGTTTGAACCGCACCGGCTGAAATACATCAAAATGGTGCCCGTTTGACTCAAAAGAAGCCTGCCAATTGCAACACTTCCAGCCAAACACATTTTGAAAAGGATCTTAAAAACTTTTTTTCAAATTCTTGGTTGCTCGGATTTACCAGGGGATGACTCAGAAAGCCTGCCAATTGCAAGACTTCTAGCTAAACACATTTTGAAAACGATCTTAAAAACTTTCATTTGTGTTATCTCCAAAGACTTTCAGGAGTGTGATAAACGAATTTGCTTTGATTACACTCCTAAAAGTCTTGGGAGATTACACATTGCTCGGATTTACCTGGGGCTGAATTATATGAATAAAGACATTTGAATTGGTTGACGAATGGACAGAGTGATATGTTTTGAAAACATTATTTCACCACTTTTCTAAGTGTTCAGCATGTTCTTGACTAGAAAAAATTTCAAATTTTAAATGTACGTGTCTAAAACTTGCGCCAAAAAGGTCTTAAACATACAATTCTTCAAACTCTTTACTGCTCGGATTTATCAGGGCTTTATCTACGTACACAGATTTCTTTTCTGGGACAAAATGTGACAGTCAGAAGTAAAGATCAGTTTCAAATTTTGCCGAATTTTGAACTGAAACAATTGCCGATTGAGAGAAAGTCGACCTTATTGACCTTACACTATATGGGTCAGACTATATCAAATTTTGCTTCCAATTCCTCGGGGTAGTCTTCCTTAATTGATGCATTTTGACCCAAAATGTAATTAAATAAATTTTTAAAATTTTTCGATTTAGGGCGCCCATGGGCAGTTAAATTTTACCTCAGTACAGGCTTTCTTTCACTTAATTAGGCCCCATCTATTGAGGTAAATTTGGGAGTCCTTAGAACTGCCCATAGAAGACACATTCACCAACCTCATTTTTCGTTTAAATACGAAGTTTTAATGATCTTTAAAGCCCCCCCGGTCATTTTTAGGATTTTACTACATAAAATAGTCCGACCCCATCTACAGACCTGTAAATCTGCAAGTAAGTTGGCAGAATCTCTGTGCTTACCGGTTGACTGTTGGGTATGATTTTTCCATTGAGCTTGTGCATAGCCATAAGGGCCGTGGGGTCTGAATCAAAATTGATGAATCCATATGAAGCGGGTTCGCCTGTGAATTTGTTCTTGATCACTTTAATGGAGAGAACATTTTCGCCTTCGCCCATAGAAATCAACGCCTTGCGGAGGAAATCCTCGTCCATATACGGCTCAATCTGCAAAACGGAAAGGAAGAACGTTCAAGTTAAAGAGGGTCAAATATCTCAAATCCTGGACTGACCAAGAGAGATAATTGAAGATGTACTACTCCGTCCCGTTGAAATTGGCTGAACACGAAAACTATAAAAAATAACTTCCATTCATCCCAAGTTTTCTCCAAGTTCCAGACAGGTATGGGGATACAAAGACTGGAAATCACTCAGTTTTTGAACCGTTCATCACTGTTTTGCTTTGTGTCTAGAAGTTGGAGAAAACTCGGGATGAAAATGTGATTTTAATAGTTTTCGCGTTTGGCCAATTTTAACGGGACGGAGTAGTCCATCGCTTACTAATTCATTTAAAATCAATTTGAAAGAGCTGGTGTTATATATGTTAATTTTAGCAAAAAAAGACGGATTTGGGATAATTTTGGTTCACAGCCGTGTCACTAAATCGTTAGAAGAATGGCCTTATATTCATAATGTCGCTCGCGTCGTTAAATCCGTCTTTGAGAATCAATCTTAGTGAATCCATTTTGAGGAAAATCATCATTCATGGCGGTGAAACGTTTGCATGTTAAATGCCGCTCTCTCTCTCTCTCGTGCCCTTAATTCCTATCGCGCCCATGACTTACCCCACCGATCCAGAGGGCGCCTTCACGACTCATCCTGGAGCTGCTTCTGGATCAACACACAATCACAAATCAAGGAAGCAAAACTTTGAAATAGATTTCTATTAAATCGATGAAACAAATCTTTTTCACAAAATGAGGTTTCTTCTTGTTTAAGCTATTTGGGTTGTTGGCAACAATCAGAGTCAAATCTCATTCATCCGCTTCAACTTAGTCCACCTTTTGGGTGTCTATCGCGCTCTGATCGTTTCCTGCTAAAAGCATTTAACGCCATCTAGCGCCATAAAAAATGTTTTTTGAAAATAGTCAAGAAAACTTCAAAATTTCAAAAAAAATGAAAAGTTTATAATGATATTTTGATATGGTTACCGGATTTCATTTTGAATTGCCAAAAATGTGGCACAATTTGCCAATTTTCAAGGCAGATTGACTTCTATTGCAAAACGGCCAAGATGGCGCTAAATGAAATTACTTCCCCATTCTCCTAAATGACGTCATAAAATTCATTTAGCGACATCTTAGGGTTGGAAAGTGAATTGGATTCGCGAATCCGATTCACAGAAGTGTTTAGATGTGAGCAAAATTCGGGAAAACACAGCGTGTATAAAAAAATAAATCTAAAATGGATTTGTGAATCCGATTCGTGAATCGGATTTAGATTCGCGAATCTACATCACTTTGCAACCCTTACGGTACATTTGGATATGAGTGACGCCGATCGAGAGTTTTTCTATAGTTGAAAAAGTATTGAAATTTAGATTTTTCAGATGTCGCTAAATGCTTTAAAATCAAGTGATGGCGTTGGTTGCAATTCGGGCTTTTTTGTGTAAAAAATTTGAGCTAAAATTCAAGGCAAAATTGGACACAAATTTTGTGAGAAACTCGTATTTTTGAAAAGCACTGACATGGGAATTTTGCTACGTAATGAAATTTTTAAAAATGACAATTTTTTCACTGCTGTCTCGAAAGTTAAAGTTTGCATTTTCCGTAAAGTGTGCAAAAAAGACCGGTCAGCCAAGAGAAGCAATCATCAGCAGACCAAGTAAATATCGCCATTCAGAGCAGAGGCAGCCATTTCTTTAACTTTTTATCTGGAAGTAAATCTAAGTCCTGGTCATGGCTCCCCCGGGTCCCGACACCACCGGCGATGGATTAAACCCCAAGGCAAGGCAGAACGTGTTTGAACAGGCTTGTGAGATGTGGGGCGACTTCCTTAGATTCCGGGGCGATTTGGATACTCCCGAGAAGATGAGCAATAACGGGGAGTTGGATAAATGGCAGGAGATTCCTTATAACGTGAGGGATAACAGAAATGCCTTCGATCCAGTCAAAACGCCAAATAAGAACTGGGAACTTCTCTACAGATATAAGTAAGTCCGCCCCAACATTTGAGTGAGGGTCACAAATCTTTCATGAGAGCTATTTTGACAATTTTTAAATATGCATGTCAAAATTCAACTGTCTGTGGCTGTCAAATGATTTTAATCTTCGTTTTAAATCCTAAGAATGATGAACTTTGTCGGAAAATTGATACAGTGAAAGACATCGAAAGATTCATTGGCATATCAATGAAATGGGGAGACAGTTTTTGAGGAATTCTAAAAATAAATTTTCTTCAAATTTTCAGGGTATGATTTTTTCATTACCCTTAGTGTTGCATTTCAATTTCAGAAAAATTTTACTTCATAAAGAAAAAAAATTACTTCATAAAAATTTGAAAATTTTGGTTTGTTTACATTTTTGACCCGTATGAAGTAAAATTTTTTTCTTTATGAAGTAAAATTTTTCTGAAATTCAAATGCAACACAAAGAGTGATGAAAAAATCATACCCTGAAAATTTCAGGAAAATCTATTTCTAGAATTCTTCAAAAAATGACTCCCCCTGTACGGAATCTATCGATGTCTTTCATTGTAACAAAATTTTCTTTATGAAATAACTTTTTGCGTCTAGTTTTTGTGCAAAAATGTCATTTTATGCTCAAAATTACATTATGTGACAAGAATTTTTAGTTTTTTCCATTTTTCTTCCTAGACAATCCAGTCTCAAAAGTTTCACATTCACCATCAGTTTTACTGCATCGGATTGTTGAGTTATATGTTTTAAAAGTAATTCCATAAAGGCAAAATGTAAGTTTTTGGGTTTTGATTTTGAAAAAAAGTCAGCCGACTCCATGTAGAATTTATATTCAAATATCACTAATGAGACTGAGAAAAACTGTTCCTTTATAGATGGATTCTTTTCAATTTGTAAGGTCAATAATATGAGTTAATAACATTAATTTAGCGCTTCAAGCCTAAGAGATACAAATTTTCATTTCATGCCTTCACTCTTTATTCAGAGAATCTTCTTGTTTCATCCCACAGTGGGACATTGTCCTCTTTTCTGTTTCTAACCAAAGCTATTATCATTATCCATATTCATTTGAGAATTACTGCTTTGCGATATGAGACAGACAAGGTATATATTTTCCACAGTGCACTCATTCAAGAACTGACTTTTTGCAAGTGTGATCATAAAACTACAAAATGGGTTAACGTCTACAGTGAGATACTTAAAATAACCGTGATTAATCAAAACATAATAGCCCTAAAATGATTTTTATTGGAATTTTTAATGGAATTTTTGGATGTGTACTATCAAGTGAGAAATGAGATCACACAAGGACAAGCAATTTTTTACTGTTTGAATCCATTCTTCTTTCGTTTGAAAAAAATTCTTATGGTTTTTGCAACACAATTTCTTTTATGTAAGTGTGATCGTATTTTACAATGCAAAAAATGATTGGGATTTGAATTGAACAGAAAAAAATTGGATGGAAAAAATCTCAGCATCTGCTCAGAGTTATTTAAAATATTCAAAAAAGATAAACTGCATAAAAACTCTTTTTCATTTCATATTTTAGACTTGTAGAATTAAACCTTTATAAATAAGTAATTCAAAATGTTGATGCTAATAAAATCTACCTCGTATTTACGATATTTTTGAGAAGAGAAGGGGGAAAACTTTATTTAGTAATTTTTTGGATGTTCCACATTATGTACAAACTAATTGGAAGAATTATGGTTGACGGACACTTACCTAAAAATAAAGAAATTTTATATTATTAATAATCCTTCTATTCATAGAGCAGTGCAGTTGTAAAAATAATTTCTAAAACTGTATAGCAGTGTAAATAAAAATTTTAAGAGAAATTGAATTTCTCAGCAAAATGTAGACTGATTTCTTCAAAAATGTGTTTAAAATTTATTTTCCAGATCAGATAATTTTGCAATAACCATACAGTTACTTTATATCAATGGTTCAAGTGGACCTTATTATTAAGTATCATTTTGTTATTTCATCTTTTAATGTACTAGAACATTCAATTAATCATCGTCAGCACCAAACTCAAGAAAATGGTTGATAATCATCTTTACCCCAAGAAAAAACCCAGATACTTATCAGATCCAAGCATCACTCTAGTCCATCATTAGCAGTACCATTATCGAGAATTAAATTATGATTGACACTTTTTAACACCTTGAGTCATTCCAGGAAACAAGAACTGAAACGTTCAGAACCATGCGCAGTCAGATGAGTGAGTTGATGTTGCTGTTGAAGTTTCTGTTGTTGTTGTTCAGTGGCCATTCATTATTTAAAATAATTGTATGTGCAAAGTTGAAAATTTAGTTTTGTTTTACATCTTATACCATTAAGCATATCATTTATCTAAGTTAAAAGGAGTGTAAAACTGTATGAATGATGTACAAAGTCATGCATTGGCTTGGCTGAATTGAAGCACTGAATTTTCTAGATTCTAATAATAAGAAATGCACGTTTTTAAAATTATGAAGAAAATTACTTCTAAGCATGAAGAGGTAATATGTGAGGTGTCTCAAATGAAAACCAGCGCTTAGTGTTAAGCACTGAGCGTTGGTTTTCACTTATGAAGCCACATGTGTTAAATGAACATGCAAATTCTTGTATAATTTTCTATCAGTATTGGTTAGAAGAATCTGATAGTCAGATTGAAAGAAGAAGATGTTTTGATGATTGGAAGAGGACATCCAGAAAATCAGAAGAAGCAGTAACCTGTATTGACCCTATGCCTTGTGAACAACAACAACAACTAGACCTGAAAAAGCAGTAAACAGTATTGACCCAATGACTTGCAACAACGTACAACAGCAACAACGACAGGCCCCTTTAACCCTTTCGATACGAAGCACTTACTCAGTTATGATGATTTTTGGACGGTAGTATTAGAATTAATACATGTATGCAATGATTTAAAAACTAATTTTTTCTAAATAAGACAATTATTTATGTTTCTACAAATTAACATTTTGATTCAACAAAAGATTTAAAAAATTCAAAACCAAATCACAATTATTTCTAAACTTTATCATATTTGTGTAATATTGATATTAACATAAAACATTGAATCAGTTTTCATTTTCTTCTCGGAATTTACACTATGTATTAGAATTAATACTATCGTACTGAAAGGGTTAACACTGCCGCCCTACTGGCGCAGTGCAAAAAGAACTACAAGCGATTCATCATCAAGTTAGGAGGCTAAGTGGCCAGAGAATTAGAGATAAGATTAGTTTACTGTCGTGTGCTCAACATGAGAATCGGTCAAATCCTATGATGATTAAGCAAAATCAAAACAGACCATCAAGCAAACAAGCAAATCAAAGTTTATTTGTTACCAAAATTCAATGTAGAACTAAAAACAAAGCAATCGGGTCAAAGTCT
>JAOWAT010000130.1:0-12928 GCA_028571025.1 Longipedia americana | reverse complement strand
ATATATTGACAGGTTGCTAAAAGGGAAACATATATCTGTGGAAGAGCTTCAAACTAGTCAAAACTGTGAATATCCAGACCGCAACTATCAGAACTCTTTATCTACATCGAAACAACGTGCTGGTCGGGGGAATGGACTCTTATTTTTCGATTTGCAAGATAAAGGGAGACGATATTCAAGTTCTTGAGAAAAGGAATCTTCAAGAACTGAAAAACAAAAATTAGAAAAATATGCCTCTTAACAAATAAATCGATCAGTCTCGTTAAAAACTCAGCGATAAAGAACAAGAATAAGAAGTTGACCCCTACAGCAAGAAAAACATCAAATAGGGAACCACTAACTCCTTTCTCACCGAATTCGATGTTCAGTCCATCATCTGTGACTAATCAGGAAAAAATATCTACGTTGGCACCCGTTCTGGAGACATTTATCTCGTTAAAAGGGATGACAAAAACTACCTTTAACAAGTTCTGTGCGCTCACGACAACTAAACTATTGTATCAGTATCTTTCAATCCTGACCCTAATAAAAACAGCTTCTTCTCACTTACCAAGTCAGGATTGATCTAGTGCTGGTCTTTGGACACCTTGGACAGGTAATTCACTCATCATCTGATGAAAAAGTCAAAGAAGATATTTTGTAGGAGAAACAGTTTGTTGATATGCTGTTAGAGAAGTCTGATTTCGATTGGTTTGGAAAAGTAGTCCATCAAGTATATAACTGATCTATCGAGCGATTTCGATGGAGCTTTTATCACAGATTGCGCATTGTGTGAGGATCAAATCCATTTGGCAGTCAGTTTCTTCCAAAACTAAAACAATACGATAGTAATCTACAAAATCGACTAAAAACTGGTCGAAATTGCAAAAGTCAACAATTTTAAATGCGAAATCTAGTATCTAGACTTCAGCACCAATCAACAGTACGTCCTTTATAAGGATAAGTTCTAGTAACTGGGGATGATCGATCTCGTAACCAACAAGAGAATCAACACCATTTTTGTTGAAATGAATGTGGAGTGGTAGTCGTAAGGAATCAGAATCAGTCCTCAGGGTCAGAAAATATATTGCTCTTATAGTCGAGAAAATAAGGTTACTACATTGGCAAAATTGGACTCAGAACACGTGATTGCCGGGGATTAGATGGGAACTTTGAGGGTTTTTGAGTATCCATGTCCGTAGAACAGATTAGGAGAATTGCATACGAGGTGTTACACTTCACATATGAACTATATTAATAACATACGGGTCGATAGAGAAAAAGGGTATGTGCTGACAACTGCTTTGTACGACAGGTCAATGATTCTGTGGAAGAAGGTTTAAGAGTAAATAAAATGATTTGATAATCTGAATGAAATTGTTTCTACTTCTCTTGACATTTTTGTTTCTGCATTAAACATAAATAACTCGATTGGTATAGTTTAATATAGCAAAAAACAAACTGTCGAAACTAAATAATTATATATCACCGGTCTGAGAATGTTGTTCCGGAAGAAACTCCCCAACCAAAATAATCCGTTTTTCATTATGAAAATCATTGACGGAATATTCCTTGCTAACCTAATTTCGGCTCAGGTATCTTCTTAATACCACTGTAGGACATCGATTTCCTAAGGAATAACAAGATAAAACTAATTGTCAACTGTGCACCCAAATAAATACATTTCAAAACAACCTAATAATTTATTGTCCATTAGTTTAGCTGGCATGATTCTTAAGATCAGTTTATAACCAGAATCAGTGAAAAAAACGCTTTAATTATATCCGATTTGATAGATCGCACCTTAAAATAGTGTTAAAGTGTAGTATTCTGCTCAAAAAGAGGGCACTCCAGAGCACTCACAGTCTGTATTCTCTATTTTATTCATAAATATTCCTGGACCTTGTATAAGACCCTTCAGTACATGAATTCAAAAAAATCGGATTTATAAGTGAGAGCTAGTTTTTTAAAGCTATTAGTAGAGTATGAAGCCTCAATCAGACAAAAACCATAATATAACTTAGTTGACAATTGGAATTCGTAGCAAAATTTTGCCGCATCCGACGAGAAAATTATAAACAACACATACTTGAATTCAAAAGGAATGGTAAAAGATTTCAACTTATCACTGAAAGAAACAAAAAATAAAAAGCAAACTAAAAAAGTGAGGTTCATCTAGTAATTTTAAATACTTGAGGAAAAATAAAAACCAAGAGACAAGATTCGTCCTAATATTCAAAATGACACAATTCATATTGACAAAATCAGGTCCAAACTAAACTAGTTTATCATGTAATCGAAGAATAAAAATAGCGAAGGCTGGCAATTGCGTAGACTAAGCTAGAAATGCCTAACTTAAGGAGTTGTAGGTCGCGAATAAAATCATAGCGTTGATTTAAAAAAACCGCCTCGAGCTTATTCACTTCTTGGAAAACGAACAATAGCGTAAAAGCTCAGGAAAGACATGAGCGAAAGGAGTATTGACAGCGTTTTCAATAAAAAGGACTAGATAAAGAAAAAGAAAAACTCTTCGTAGATCTACAATCTGAATATAAATGTTTCTATCAACTCTTTGAATTTCTATAAGGAGAAAACTAGAAAGATGTCATCTTTCAATCGGTAAAAGCTAAAAGTTTATCTTAATCCCCCAATAAGAAAAAGGAGTTTTAAACAAAATAGCGACAAAGAGAAGATGAGTCAATCCTACTTTGTCCGGTCATCTTCCATCAAAGTCCATTAGAAATAGAGGAATCACAGTACAAAAAAAACAGAAGCGTCGATGCAAGGTAGTTGAAAAAAAGTTAGTGATATTTACGGATTCGAATGTGAGAAAAGTATCAACGGTTGAGTATTCTGGCTTTTATTCCTTTAATACCACCCTCTTTCCTTTCAAAGACGGTATTGAAAACATTTTCAGCTCTTTTCTTGAATCTTTTGTTTAACGCTTTGGAGTTAAGCTGTATGAAAGCATGGGGATGAGCTTTGTCTTTTGGTTGGAGATCTCCACCAGCTCTGGGGGCTCTATAAGTTTCACCGGACTATTTGACAATATGGACTGGATCAACTGAATAAGAAAAAGACATTACGTTTCCTTTTTTTCCTGACATTGTCATAAAGGGGGTGATTTTTCTACTCCATCGGATCTTACGCGATGTCCTCATTTTGTCTCGGCCTCTTCACAGTCTCACGAACAATCATTGTGCCATCCTTGCTGAATACAATATCATCGTTTTTGTCAGTTTGCTCTTACTTGTTTTTCTTAACCTTGAGTTTTTCTTCTACAAAATGAAATTTTTCTTGATCTAGATCATACCTTAGCAGAAGGTTGTCTTTGTTTTCTAAATCTTCAAGTTACTCGTTCCCTTTTTCTACATCCATTTTGCCTCCGTCTGCCAGCTATGCATCATTTTCATCCTCGCTGGATGATGATAGAGACTCGTTTTATTTTTGCGCTTTGCTCTCTGCGTACTTTCTTCTCCTCTACTTGAGTTTTTTCTGTTTCTTTCTCAAACTATTCTAAACTTTGATTGCATTCGACAATATCTTTCTATCCTTTTCAGGAATCATCTTTTCGATTGTATTTCGGTCATGTTTCTTCATTATTCTTAGTAGGAAGTGTTTCAATGTGCTCCTGTTCTGCATTTTGGATTCTTAGTCCGATTAAAACAAATCCAAAATTATTTTTGGAAGGATCTCTTTTTGCTTAGATTTTTCGAGTCCTGGGACATACTTTCTGACATATTCAACAACTGATTTGTAAATTTCAGATTTGTGTTACTGTAAAAGAATCAAAACCAAGTCGAGAACATCTTCCAAAAACGCCTACGTTTACTCCCCAGTCTTTCCATGCTTTCTCCCTTAATCGACCACAGTCTCAAGAGCATGAAGAGTTGCCACCTTGATCTCGGTCCCTGAGGTAGCAAAGCCAGCACAAAGCATTTCAACAAATTCTTAGCTGAGTTGCATTTCGACAATTTTGGAGTATATAAGTTTAAAAAGCGATGTCGCCGTAATTCTTGCCCTTTTATTATTTTCTTTCATGGTGATAAGAATCTAGGGGAGATACCTTTTCACGAATTCCAGAGTATCAGTCATTGCATTATCGCCCTGATTGTTAAACAGTTGACGCCAAAGTTAATGCAGGAGTGACAGTTAGGAGTGTTTTGATGCAGAACGAACGCGGACATTGGTTTACAGCAAATCAAGAACTTATTTGGTGAAACTGAAAGGCATAAGAGGAATAACTTACGCCATAAATTTGAAGGATTTTTTCTGAAACTGGTTATTCTCACTCAATAACTCGGAAACCAACTTGACAACTAGCTCCTCTTTGGAGAGTTTGTAACTAGACAAGACTGTTGGATCATTAAAGTTTATTCCGTAAGAAATCATCATCAGAATATCGAGATTTTTCACATTATTTTGAACCTTGTCAGAGTCGTCAAGAGTGTTGGTTTTCTTTGCGTCCAGAAGTTTTATGATGTTTTTCTCAAAAACTTTATCAAGATAAGATTTCCGAGCAATGAGTGAGAGTGACTTAATTGTTGACAAAATTTGAGCGCTTGAGTGATTTTACGGATTAAGAATCTTTGCTAGTCCTGATATCAATTTTTCAGCGATTGAACTTTCGTAGTTATTCCTTTTCAAGTTCTGACTTAATGTCTCAAGTCCATTTAAAACATGGGTCAGCTGATTATCCGAAACTTTTCCAAATTGTTACAAAATCAGTTTTAAAACATTCTCGTAATCGATCTTTCGATTTATTTTCTTGCAAAATACTCTGAAGCTTCTCCATGCGCCATCAATTAGAGCTGAGTAGGCTTCTTTTCGAACTTATGTCATCTGGCTTTCTCTTATTGAAGTCAGTTGCATAAGTACGGGATAAATTACTGTCAGAAAAGTTGAAATGTCGTCTTATCCATCGTATTTTTAGAGACATCCCAAAATCCAAAGGTTATTACTGCTTTAAAAATTTTCAGAACCAATATTTCCGTCCACCGAAAGTTTGTACAAACTCGCAATTTTTGTAATTGAGAGACTTCTAAAAATGGAGTGAAATATTGTTCTGAAGTTTTTTTCTGTGAGAGATTCTTTATTTACAACGATTTCGTTGACGAGATCAATCACCTGATCCCACGCCTATGGTTCCATAGCGTCAAAGAATTTAGAAAGGATCACTGTTTTTGATTTTTGATTTGTAAAGCGGGGTGTTAAAAAGAGTTTGAGCATGCATATTACCTTTCCAAAGTAGTGCTATTTCTCTTATTCCAATCCGATATTTTCGATAAGATCGGTTTCAGTTGCCTATTGTTGAATCCATAAATTGCGATCAACGCACTGGCTTAGAATCCTTGACAGAATGTTGGTGGCTTGAATCTGAATTTTTCCCTCTCGAAGGATAAACTCCTCAAAAATACTGATAACTCCAGACAGATACCTATTTCCCTTTGATTTTTCAAACTGGCAGTAATTGACAAAAGCCTCAGACAATGCCTGCATATACCCGTAAATAATTTGGTTGGAGTCAGTTGCCATCGGTATATTTCCTACCAGCTCTTTGATGACCTATTCAATTGTCTAAGTGGTAGCCCCACCCCGACTAACCATCCTTTCTAAAAAGAAATAAGTCTGAACTTTGTAGCTATCTTCTACATTTTCATAGTTGCTGTGGAGACCTTTCAAAATCTTGTAGGTTATGTCGTTGATCAGTCTAAGAGGGAACTGAATGACTATTTCCTTGATGTTGAACAAATAGAGCTGTTTCTAGTTTTGTAAATCTGAAAGCAAGTCCATCTTAGCGTGGTCTGCCAATATTTTAGGCAACTACTTCTTTTAATTCATCAGATGTTGGAGGAGTTTTGATGACTATTTCGTGACGATGCTTGATCTTGGAGATCTCACTGAACAATCGAACAGGTCCGTGACAATTTGATGTTGTTGGGACTTGGGAACTATGAGATCAGAGTTCAGAAGTGTGTATGACAAAACTGAAATCGAAAGGCGAACTAATAATGGCGACGATTATTTGCTCATTAAGTAGTAGTAAGCTTTAGCTTACAATGGTTATAACATTTTTGCTTGCTTGACAGTGGTCATATTCACCTTCGGAAAAGTGTTATTAATCAAAAGCATAAACGCTGTGATATTCATAGTATGAGTGGAAGAGTTCTCTTTGAGAAGTAGCTTGTATACGCTTCCGAATATGAAGAGAGCAAGTGCTGGCTAGCTGCTAGCTGTAGTTGAAAAGTTAGGAATCTACAATAATAGCCAGAGTCTTGTACATTTTAGGTTGATTACATTATGGATTAAAGAATCTGTAAAGCTTTTTTGTAGTCGCTGTTCTAAGAGGACTTTGATCGGAGAGTGCCCCGAAGTTATGTGACGATATTTTCTTCCTACATCGGCTATTGTATTGGTGATAGTTTATAATATTGGATTTTCAACAATCCTACAAATCATTAAATAGTTTTTACATTTTACTGTTAACTCATAAATTTGAATCCCATAAATGAAATTTATTCAGTGAAATGCAAGGAAACCCCTCAAAAATAAAAATCTGGAAGCATTATCCAAGACGGTCAATTGATTAGTTTTTTGTAAAATTTCTTGAGAAGCTGGTTTCCTTTCAGTATTTACATCATTTTCTCGCTTTTCATCGTCTTATTCAAAATACCCTAGAGAATTTTGATGATTTCGTCTACAGACTTCATCTATGCGCAGAATTTGTTATCTGGGACGCTTTCCTTCCTTTTAGACAGGCTGGCCTTCGGAATACTCAGTTTTTCACGACTTATGGACCTAACCAATAGGTCAGGATTATTTTTGTAAATAATTGGGACTTTAAGCAAAGTGACAAGATCGTTCAATTTTTTCTCAAAAGTGTTTTGTTCTTTCGTCAAATATTTCAAGCCTTCCACCATCACTTTTAATTTAAGATAGTTTTATTTGAATTACTCGAAATAGTTATTGCCAACACTTAGCAGTTTCTATGGACTTATTTTGGATCCTTTTTGAAAGGTTTCATACATTTCAGGTATATTTTGCTCACTGATCAGATATTTGCTTGCAAATATCCCAGTCTCACATTGTGTGCTCGACGGGCATTTACTCTTATTGTGAGTGGTAGTTGTAGTATTATTAATTCGACTCAGTATGTTCATCTTTTATTCCTTAGACGTATTCATGCTGTTAGTTGCTTCGGTATATAATTTTTTTTATTTAGTCAATTTGCTACTATCAACGTTGCGATTTATCTCGTTTGTCAGTTTTTTTCTGAGGTCCTTATTCTACATCGTGAGTCGCTGGATTGTTTGGTTGAGACTGTTAATCTGTTTTTCGAAATGAGTCTAATCCAAACGGTTTGTTCTTTAAATATTTTAAATTTTGGACACTGATGACTTACGAGACATTATCGGCAGTGTATCTATGCGCGAATTTCCAGTTACGAACTATTTTGGATTGAAATCTATCTTTGGAGGTCCAAGAAACTGCAAGGAACTCGATTTTTTCATTCTATCCTGCGTTCTCATGAAAAAACTTTTTGTATGATTCAAATTTAATTTAATACTTCGTTAAAATGTTATTGCTCAAAACATTGAATTATAACATTGAATTATAATAGAAAAAATACACAAATGCTCCTCCTCAAAATTAAGATAAGTTTCATGACTTATTTTTCAATCGGAATACTTTTCCAGAAAATGATCGAGGACATGTTTCTTCGACTTTTTTACAACAATTTTTCTAGAAGATTTGGAAATTAAGGGTTATTGAAACCCTGCGGAGCTGGAAGTTTTCGGTCCAAATTATAGCGATGTTCTTCTTACATCGAATTCATGAGGAGGTTGCCTTTCATTATTTTGGTTGTAACGATTGAAAACAAAAGGAACTGAATACCTTCTTTCCAGCTGGACACTGCTACTACTAGCTAAATTTTGTTTCACTATAGATTTTATTCGACTACAAATAGCAGGAGTTTTAAGAGTTTATCTGAGGATATCGTTAATTTCCCCTTTAAACTTCTACTGTTTCCTTGAATAAAATCGTTGGGGATTTATTGTTATCTTGCCGCTGCTCTTTGGTTATAGTGGGAAAAGTCGATGATCTTATCTCATGTGAAGTTATTGAGAAGTCACTTGTTGGAATATTTTGTTAATGGGAGTTGCTGTTGCGACCTTCTTAGCAGGTGAAATTTTGCCATTTTTGATTTTGTCTTCGAAAAGTTTGTAAACCCTTGGTATAGTGCAATACCATTTTTATTGGAAATTCTGATTCACTGTAACTGAAGATTTCGATTTGGGAATGCTCAGTCTAACAGTTTTCCGAGGTGCGATTTACGGATTGTCACGAGTTGGCTATTTATCATTGTTATTTTATGGGGATGAGGATCTTTCCACATGTATCTTGCTCTAGTAGTTGATCCATGGGGAGATTTATTACGACTGATGGTCAGTGGGTGTGATTTCCTCTTTTTTATTTGGTGAAATCATCAGGTATTTTTATATTTATAACAAAATTTAGCTTTGTCTTAAAGAGTTTTAATCACTCCTAGGTGGAGAGGTAAACAACTTTTACAATGAAATCTGTCTTTTTTTCGACACTTGAAAGGGTGTTTCCTTCTTTTTTTAAATAAACCATGTTTGTAGGGCTGCTTTCTTTATTTTTTAATAATGATGAAGTCCTCTTTACCTGTGCAGTAATAGTAGAGCAAATCGACTCTCGAAAACTACAAGAAAATTTGTAAACTAGGCTAAGGAGGTTATGGTTCTGTCTACCTTTACGAAAGATCAAAATTTGATGACCGCAGTTTATTCCATGAATTCTTTGTCAATCATCGTAAACCTTAATCCAGATTTTTCGCACTTAAAAAATTTAACAGTCCCTAAGACAACAAACATGGTCTCGATGTTTCCTCTCTAAGAGAAATCAACTTACTTAGTACTGTAAATCATCTCCATCTGACTTCTTGTTACTAAGTGATATACAGAAAAACCCCAAAAAGATTTGAAATTTACATTGTGATGGACTATCATTTATAACTGACTACTCTTTTGCAAACTCCATCGATGAAAATCGATGATGCTGCCAAAAAGAATGTTTGCTATCAAATTTTACTCGGAATTTAGTTCCTGCATCAAAACTACCTAATTCATAGAGTAAGTAACCAAATTTAAATTAGGACTTGAAACCAGAAAATATTTTTTGTAGTCGATCCGGATCTGTTAAAATTGCTGATTTTGGGTTCACTAAACAGTTTGGAACACCATATAGGCAATATACTGCACAAACTTGCACAAAGGATTATCGGGCTCCTTAGATATTTTTTGGAACTCATTTTTACACTTAAAAGGCAGATATCTGGTCTTATGGGTGCATAGTAGCCTTCATTTTCCGAAACCAAACTCTGTTTTCCTCATCCTCCACGGATCTAGAAACAGTCTCCCGAATATTCTACCTGATGGGAACACCAACAGTATCAACAGTTTGCTATAATTTAGTAAGAAACTTGGTCGCATTTCAAATAATTCCCGAAGTTCCTAAGTTTTTAACCAACTTAACCCAAAAACCTGGAAAAGGAACTCGATATTTCTAAATAACTAGCTACCTTTTTGCAGTGCTGCATTCAACTGGACCCAAAAAAACGCTTAACAGCCGAACAACTATTAAATCACGAGTTTTTTAATGATGTGAAATATGAGCCTTTTAATGTTGAAGATATTTTCCAGAAGAAACTATAGAGCATGATATCCAAAGGCAAGATACCTGAAGTTTAACCAAGTCCTATTTAAATATGATTCTATTTCGGGATACTGGGTCGAATACTCACGAAAATTAAATATTGAAATTATATCAGTCACTGCTGATCAGGTATTTGCGATACGCCGCAGACTGACCTGATATCTCATCCTTACTGCCTTTTGCACCCTTATTCCCGTTATCTCCACTCATTTTGTTTAGATAATTCAGATAGATCATTTTTTTTGAACTCTACTTGATTTATTTCTGCTTGTTCTTCACTAAATTGCAAGATTTCACCTTTAATGGTTATTCCAGAGCTTTAAGATCGCTTAAAGAGGCAAGACATTACAGAATATTGTTTGTTGACGGCATATCTGCCTCATTAGAATTAAGTAAATGCACCAAAATTTAATATAGCTTCTAGCCGATTAGCTGGAGTTACTCTGTGAAGGCAGCACTCTTTTTAATAACAAGATCTCGGAGTAAAGTTCTCATGGCTTTTGCACTTCTTAGCGCATTCTTCTAGTTGCCTAGCTTGGAATGGAGATGGCTTATAACTTTTACCCCCACCTCTTTTCTAGCATCATTATTTCTTACTCTACTCCACATTTCCACGATCATATTCTAGTCCTACGAACGGTTCATCATTATCTCAATGACTTTCAGGTGCAGTTCCTCGTTAAGGATGCTCAACTTTCTGACACATATATCGTAGAGATGAATGAGTTCCGAGAAATCGGAGCCTTCACGATATGAAAATACCTAGAGCCAGGATGCAAAGTTCTGGAATAGAGAGTTAGCCATTTTCGAAGAATTGCTAACGATGTTCGTCATAATTCTGAGAATACAAGCTGAGAGATTCCGTTGTGGAGCAACTATTATCTCAGAGCTCGAAAAAAGTAGGTTTCTTGACTTTTGAATCAATTAATAGAGTGAACTATAGTTTTATTTTTTAAAAGCTTAGACACACTTCTGCTAGTATTAGTCTCTCAGCATTTTTAGTGAACTTTCGGGAACTTTCAATTATTCTGCCTTACAAAGAACATAAAATTGATGGAAAACATTCTATCTCAAAAAGTCATCATTGTCAAGTTTTCCGATCAAAGTTCTGTTGTTCTTGAGAACGTCCAACTCTATGATATCGAGAACTCTTGATACTACTTCAAAACAGTTGCCGTACTGCAAGTACCCACATAGTGAAAATAATAGTTTTTCTCTCGAAGTTTACATATAAATAAAGCTTTCCTTGACCTACTACAAATACTAGACCAAAGCTGACGGTGTCTAACTCTTTACTAGAGTCATAAACAGTTGCTCATCGTCCTGTTCTTTGAAGGATATGATCTACAGTTTTTTCTAAGTTTTTCGTTCAGATTGGCCAGGTAGATCTTCATTTGATGTGATTTTTTATTGCGAGTTGATGACTATGAATGAAAGCTAGAACGGTTGGCATAAATTCTTTGTATCAGTCGATTTGATTTGTACGTTCAGTGGTTTTGTGTCATTTTGCGTTTGTCTTTTAGTCAAATAGTTGGTAACATCGACTTTTTTATCAAAGAATGCGTTCGGTCTTTTGTTTTATCCCCTCGAATAACTTCCTTGAATCCTTAAAGTATAAGTTTAATTCTTATCGGTTCCGACTTCCTATCTAAAAAAAAAATTCATTTTATTCGGTTTGAATGCTAAGTTATAATTCTGTTTGTTCTCAAGATCTTAGGTTGTCATTGAATAAATCTATCTTTTTTGCCCGCTTTCTATTGCAAATCTGAACGAGAGAATCTCAAACTCGTCATTTTTCCTGTCTATAAACCTGATTTCAGCAATCTAACTTAGAGAAAATTCGATATGTCCCCATTTAGCCCTTCGCATCGAAAAGTCATAAAATGCTAGGAGTCCTTTATTCTAAACAATTTCCAGGAAATAGTGATCAAGGGTAGAGTTGTCGTTATCTAGTCTATGAAGCTAAGTAGCTATTAATTTTTATGTCCCCAGTCTGCTGATGTCAACCTTAGCGAAGCAAATAGGCGTAAATTCCATCCAATTTTCCTCACATTTTTATATCGCAGTTTTATCACCCAGAAAATCGTCTGATTCATTAAACCAATGCTGAATAAATAGGTAAATTTCAATTTAATCCACATTCGGGATAAACCCAAACTCACATGTATGATAAGCATTCTTTATTTTCCCAGTCTGATAAATGTTTCGAATGAAACGCCTTTGGTTCCCATGTTGGATCAGTAGACTGAAGGTTTTAGTCAGAATCTAGTCTTTTGGGTTACTTTTCAAGCACATTATTTTCTGATCTGGGTTTATTTTGGATTAGACCAGAGCTCGATCGGCAATCCTGTGAAAGTTGATAGTAAAGATCCACTGTTAGTCGGTTTTTTTACGGGAAACAATTTAGTAAGGCTAGGTGATCAGAACACATATCATTCTGGGAGACTGATTGATGATAAATTTTTGAACATTCTCGCCTGATCCTAAATTTTCAATGAGCAAGTTTTTCTCCGGAAGGAACTGTATACCTTTTATTTCGGGTAGCTACTAATAATACCTCGCAAAAGTATCCCTACTATGCACAACTTTGTCAAGAACTAGCTTGTCAGTTCCTTTTTCACTTTCGTTTTAAGGTATTAACTGAATCCTGTCGATTTTTTGGAGATCAAGCACGGACTAAGGAACCTTTAATATTACTCTATAGCCTTTGTCTCGAACTGGTCGTTCCACTTCTTGCTATTTAACCTTTTAAATATGTTTTGCGAGTTTGGGATTGCCCATTCCTGTAAATTATACGATATTGCTCCCTTCATTGGGGAGTCTATAAGTTATGCTGATTTTTTATTCGTTCTGAAGTTTCTACGTTGTTTTTTTGTTAGAAGGCTACATTAATTTTAACGATGCGTTAACTACGAGCAAAGTTAAGTGTTCAAAAAGTTTAATTCTTTTTCCATTTATAACTCTGCAACAGTTTTCATTCAGATATTGAATCAAAAATTGTCAAAAGATATTTGTAAACTGTCGCGATTTTTTCTTTGAATTTGGAGGTTAACCACGTACCACTACTCCACAACGCTTTGCCTTCAAAAAATTTGACTTTAAAAGGTAATAAATTTTGATAGAAAGCAAAAATAAAAAACCTCCGCAACCGAGAATTGAACTCGGGTCTCCTGCGTGACAGGCAGGGATAATAGCCACTATACTATTGCGG
>JAOWAT010000019.1:0-12929 GCA_028571025.1 Longipedia americana | reverse complement strand
AATTAAGCATTGCAAACTGCAAGGATGGTTCTTGCCAAGTAATTCTGAATGCAAAATCTAAACTGGTCTCTCATCAAGTGTATAGGGTGGCAGGTTTCTTTTCTTGAAACCATTTCAAATCTTTAAAAATCTAGAAATTTCGTATTTCTCAGAGAATTTTTGCTCAGTTTTGGGGAACTTTGGCCTGAGTTTTAAAAAAATTTGGAATTTTTAGGCATTTTTGGAAACGGGAATGTCTCAAATACAAATTAGAGCCATTTTTGATAAAACTTTTTGAAGCAAGGGACAGTTGACATCAAATTAGATTAGTCGAACAGTTATTAATTGTGTGATGCATGGGTTAAGTTTCGCGGAAGAATGTACTTCAATGCATATACAAATCATTGAAGTAAATTTTTCCATAAAACTTGACACATCACAAAAATAAAATTCGTTCGTCTAATCTATTTTGAGACAGAGGTAGTAATATATTAGATGCCCCATCAGACTTTTGAAATGATCAAAAATTTTGGGATTTTAGGGTCCCCCAATCTTTAGTTTTAGCTAAAATTTATCTTTCTTCTGCAAAAAGAATTACTCAATTTTTTCTTTAACTCTATGCGGAAATTAAGGTTCAATATTGCATTTTCAATGAAATTACTACATAACGGAAAATTAAAATGCAGTTTTTTAAAATTGCGCAAAATTTGTAATTTCATTTCCTTTCTTTTCTTAAAAGCGCAATAGCCTTTTTCTCCTAAACACGTACCTATAAATGCCTTCAGATCATTCTCGAATGTATTAAAGTTAGGAGACGAAAAATAAGTACTACAGTGTCCTAAGTCTAAAAAGAGCATTTTTGTGGGAAGGTTTTTTCAGAATTTTCACTACATAATATCAGACTTTTTTGCGCTTTTTAGACCCTTAAAAAAGTTTAAAAAATTGTATTTCGTGGTTTTAGCGATTTTTTTGGCTCAGTTTTGAAAAAATTTCTCAGTTTTGGAAAAAAATTGCTCAGTTTTGGAAAATTTTGCCTAAAAGTTGGTGTTTTTTGGAAATGTTTGGGAAAAAATTGCAAAAATATTGCAATTTTTGCCTAAAAATCACAAATTTTCCGCTTAAAACATGACTTACTGAATCCAAATATTTGTAAATCCTGGTTTTGCAAAATTTTCTTAGTTTTGCGAAAATTTTGCCCTCAGTTTTGGCAATTTTTGTCAAAAAAAACCTGTATAATATATTGGCAAATTTTTTACCACTTAATTATCAGGTTCATAGGAGTTCCCCATAAGGTTTTCAGGTCCAAATTCGAAATCTTACTTTTTTGTTCACATTTTGTTCCAGTTGTAAACAATGTTTTGTTTACAATTTATTATTTTTTTGTCAATGCAAATGTTTCCCGAATTTTTCATTACGCATCTCTAACAAGAAGGCGTTCAATAAATCAAGAATTTTTTACGAAACATTTTGATCGATTTTTATAGAAAATGTGAAAAAATTGCAAACATTGCTCACTCTAGACTAAGGGCACTGTACCTCTGTCTCAAAATAGATTAGGCGAACAATATGACGTGTCGTAGTTTCGCGGAAAAAGTACTTCAATGATTTGTGATTCATTGAAGTAGATTTTTTTCGAAAAAAACTAAGGCTATTACGTATTAAGCCAACTTCAAAAATGGTTCCCCAATTTTAGTCATCCTGAGATTTTAAAAAGAAATAGAAAATTTAAAAACTTAAAATACCAGTTTTATTATAGAACAGGTTTTGGTATTGCTTTGGCTTTAAAGAACAAATCTGGTCAAATCGAATCACAGTTCTAGCAAATTCTTAAAAAAGAAAATAAACGAATAACCATTTAAGTTGTACGTATATAAGAATAACAAAATATTAGTGTAAATTTTGAACTTTTGAATTTTACTTAATTTCGCCTATGTAACATAAAAATTCACTGGGCAATGTCTAAAATCCCAAAATAACGATCCAAAACTCGTTAAAAAGCTGTGTGTGTCCAGAGAACTGTGTTAGGTAAAGCTCAATTTAGTGTACACGTTCTCAAAATTCATAATTGCCATAGAACAGCATCAATCGAGAATCAGCAAGTTTTGTGTTTCTATCTTTTTACCATTTCCTTTTCACTGGGAAAGCGAAGAAATTTTGGATTTTTAAGCAAAATCTTGATTTGCCAGCTTTTGACAATTCCATTTGGCAAGACCATGGAATCACTAGTCAAATTGTAAATTAAAAAGGATAATGACAGATGGTTTTGTCATTTGAACAAAATCTGGCACGGCAAATGCAAAAATTAGTTTCCCAAAACAGGGGGTCCAAAAGTGCTTCGATTTCCCAGTGTTTTAGAATAGTATAGAGTACGTCCCTTTGAATAGGGCCACTAGGAGAAACTAATGGATGATAACCAATTATTATCAATAATAGGTGTTATCTGATAGGATGTACCAGAATGAATAATTGAAAATTAGATTTGGGATTTTTCTTCACATACCACGATTCTACATTGATTTTTGAAGGGAATAATGTAACTTTTAATTTTTTGGTATGTTTGTACACCTTATTTTTGACTAGTGAAAAGAACATTTTTGGTTCACTCTCCTTGCTTCCCATTTTGGAATTAATTTTGATGAAATTCCTTTTTTGCCTGACTCAAAATAAAAAACTCCATGTAGCTAGGGTCCAGCCCAATTTTTTGGCTTTGACAAATTTTTGTTGATTTCTTAAAATTTTTATTTCAGGTCAAAAATCAATATTTAGTGCACACCCTATTTTGTAAAATGTATTTTGCAAAAATCTGCAAAAAAATTCTGGTACATTCTATCGGATAACAGCTGCTATTAGGGTGTTCCAAAAATCTCAAAATCATGCGTTACCAGCCTTATTTAACAGATTTTGACCTCCTGATTCCAAAATTACCCTTCTTTCGAAAACATTTTGCGTTTTTAGCCATCCTACCTGCTCTTTAATTTTCACATTCATTCTGGTATTTTCTCAAATTGCACAGAGGAATTATTCTAAATTCTGCTGAAAATTTGGAAAATTTTGAAGTTAGAATAAAGAAAATATTGCTCATTTGTCAAACATGAAGTAAGAATATGATTTTCCATCATTAACCATAAAAAATATTTGAGATTTAAACCATATTTTAGAATGCTTCCTCTGTTAAAGTTAGAAAATTGTAAAAAATGGTCTAAACTTGAAGTGCTGGTAGGATGGCTAAAAACGCAAAAAATTTTTGAAAGAAAGATATTTTTGGAATCAGGAGGTCAAAATCTGTTAAATAAGACTGGTACCACATGTTTTTGATATTTTTTGGAACACCCTACTGCTATGTGAAAGGAAGTGTTATGGCACAGTGAGATGAACATTTTCTGCAAAACTGAATCCTTCCTCTAATTCAAAACAAAAATTGAAAATAAATGTGCACCCGCGTATTATTTTCAAGTCAAAATTAGGAAATTTTCAAAGTGGAAGTGATCAAAAATTATTTGGAATGATAACTAGATATCATTTTAATACTTGAGGTGGCCCAAGGAGCTTTTACAATAATTCAAAATTTTGTGATTTTCATTTGTAATTTTACTCAATCTTTAACCTACAGAAGGAATTATATTATTATCTCTTTTCCTGAATGCGATATTTGAGGTTTAAGATTGGATTTTCAGTGTATTTACTACATAACGGAAAAATTAAAATGTGTTTTTCTTGAAATTACGCGAAAATAATTATAGTAAAAACTCCATGGGGCACCTCATATTTAGGTTGAGCCAAATTAGTTTGGCTTGACCAATTTTTAGGGACCCTTTGTTCAATGCCAATAATTTGTCTTTGTATCTAACCATTTTGATCTTAAATTTCTTAGAAAAATATTTTTGAGTTTTAACAAAATTTTGGACCCTACAATTATCCCTAAAAATAAATAAATGAGAATAAAAAACAGACAATCATTTTAGCATTAAAATTAAAAGAAAAAAGATAAAAATCAAGTACAATTAAATGAAAAATTATATGACGTGTCTTTTGACATACATTGTCTTTAGTCCTGCCTTTAATTCATGTGCTTTCTCTAACCAGGCTCTTTTTTTGCATTTCATTTGACTAATCTCATTTCATGCTATTGACTCATTACTGATTTGTAATTAAGTGGCTCACCTTTCAGTGTTGAAAATAAATCTATACGTTGCTTTCATTTCAAAATTCTTTGTTCTTTGAATGCTTTTTTATTATTGACAAAATGCCAAAAATTCTTAGACAATTGTGACATTGAGCTTAGTAACGTTAGGTCATTTTATCACCTTTTTTCAGGATCAGAAATGATTCTTTGTCTAGAACAGATGAAAACAGATGTTGACTGAACCAAATATGAACAAGAGGTGTGGCAATTGACTCTTAGATTTTTCCAAAGAATATTTCTTTTCTTAATCAAGATATAAATATGAAATATAAATTGAGTGTTTTATGTTCACCATCCAATTCCTGGAATTAAGTAGACTGCGTTTAATGACATAAAGTCAATATTTTTGTCTGTTTTAAAATTTGAGTTTGACTGAATAGTTGAAACACTTGTACATTCTTTGAATGACACACGAAATCATCTATTTTTGAACATATCCATCATACTTCACATGAGTTTCAAACTTATGAGTGAAGCAAGTTTCAAGTCAGTAATTATTGCTAAAATAATTAACCAATTCAGTAAATTATTATTAATAATACGGTGTAACACAAAGTTCCAGAATCCATCGGTGTGGGTTTTATTTTTTAGATTATATTTCTAAAAGTCCAGAATTACCATTTTTTTCGGGAAAAAATTGAAATTTAGACCTCCCAACAGGCCACACAAGTTAATTAGGCATTTAGATCAATTTAAAATCAGTTCAGAGGAAGTATTGAAAACTCTGTCCATAATGTGGTCAATTACAATTGTTTGTTGGAAAACTATTGGGATTGTCACTACAGGGGTCTCGCGATTTACGGACACCCTTTTTACGGACATCTCGCGATTTACGGACATTTTGGGTACTCCCTCCTCCATTTACTAAATAGCTCTCGCGATTTACAGACATATTTTACCAAAATTCTCGCGATTTACGGACACAAAATTGATGAAAAATGTCCAAAAATAGGAAAATTCTTGAGTTTTTCAAGTAAAAATTGAATTTTCCATGTTCAAAATTGACCCTACTTTCAAGAAAATGCATTACAACCATCTGTATGCATGAAAAATGCTAAAATCAAAACTTGGGAAAATTGAAATTTGAAAATTCTCATTTTTATAGTTGTTATGTAGTAAAATTCTTGCGATTTACGGACAAATTTCACTACTCCCAAAAGTGTCCGTAAATCGCGAGACCCCTATATTAAATCCCATAATAATCATTATTTGTAATCATACAATCGATTTTGACCTCATTTTTGCCAGGATTATCATTTCTTCCTCTGGACGGATTCTGAATTAATCTAAATGCCTAATTAACTTGTATGGCCTGTTGGGAGGTCTAAATTTTTATTTTTTTCCTGGAAAAAAGATAGTTTTGGACTTCAAAAAATACAATCTAAAATATAAAACCCACACCGACTATTTATAGAACTTTGTGATACACCCTATTATTAATAAAGTAAAAAACTAAACTTCAAAACATGAGGATTTACGGGGAGTACATTTCAGACCCTACTATTTTCAAAATTTTGTACTCTCATTTCTTGCTAGATTAACCGTCTATACGCCAATGACCAATTTTGGTCGCTATTGAAATTACGTGAGTCATAATAGTAAAGGATTATCCCAAATACTTTTGGCGTTCTATGGGTTAAAGTATTTTGATGCTTGAACATAAATCGCCCTCATTACTATTTTCTGGACCAATTTCCACACCAACCTAACGAAGCAAGCATGCGCCCTATGTGCCAGCTCGAGTGAAGCGTCTTCCCCACTAAAAGCAGAGTCAAACCTCCGACCCGACCTGGCTCATAACAATATGGCGGCAAACGGGAGCAACATTCCCCAGAGAGTAACCGGCATTACTATCCGTACGAACGGCATGCACAAATAGCCCGTTTGCCTCTGATCACCTTTAGCTCGTTCAGTTATAATTGCGTCCAAATCTGGAACTGAAATCGAATTCGCGTGCGCAGTTTTTTGTCTCTGTTAATTTCTATCAACCTAGGACTCCAAAAGAAAGGACAAGATTCAAAGCTGATTTTCCAGAAGGAGAGAGAGATAGTCATAGAGAGAATCGTCCTTCCTGGCATTTGGTAATCTAATGGTATTTCTTCAATGATCAGTTCAGGAGAACAAATTGATATCAACAGAAGAAAAGAGATTACCCAAAATGTCAGGAAAGTAGCGCTTTGATCCTATCCTTTCCCGCGTTAAATTGGCCATACAAGGAATTTCATCAAAGAGCAATATTCTGTGTTTAAGTGGACCCCCCAATTGAATTGAAATATGTTTTACTTTTTCTGATTTTTCACCCAATATCTCCAAAAGTGTTGAGTATTTATAGAAGACCGTTCGAGTTCAGTGTGAATAACGAGAGGTATTTGACAAAAATTTTATAAAACTGTTTCAGAAAGTTTTTGCTCTATTTCTAATTGCAAGATTTGCTCCAAGGTAAAATGAGACAAATTCAAACTTTTCAAAAAGAAGGTCCATATAACCGTAATAAATGTTTCCAAACCACGATATAATGTACCACACTACCTTTATCCCAAAATTGATAGGGCGAATGTAACGATGCATTACTTTTGGCGGAAAAAATCTACCTTAACCTTTACCATCAATATCAAGATCAATTGAGGTGTCCAACGGACATTTAGAATTAAAAATTCTTCGCAATTTTTAGAAAACGGCATTTTAATTTTTCAGTTATGTAGTAATTTCATCGAAAATACTATATTGAACATCAATTTTCGCATAGAGGAAAAGAGATAATTGAGAAAATTTTTCTGCACACGAAAGATAAATTTAAACTAAATTTGAAAATTGCGGGACCCCAAAATCACAAAATTCTCGATAATTTCACAAGTCCGTTAGAATGCCTCAATATAGCTTTTCCACAAAAATTAGCAAATCACAACATTCGCCCCATTTACTTTGAGACCGAGGTAGTAATTTCTTTGAACTTTGGCCATAGAAATCATGAAATGAAATCATTGACGTAAAAATGTCATTCAGTGATGTCATGTTGTGTGAATCAGACTTATTGAAAAGAATGAAGATAATCTTTGTCCCTTTTTGATGATGGCTTCAATGAATTCAAGAATAGTTCAAAAATGTTTTTGCGAATATTCTGACGTAGAAACATGTTTTATTTAACTATTCCATAGCATCAAAGCCCCTCATAATTAAAAGATAAATTGAATTTGGTTAAAAACCAGAATTATTTTTCTATATAAACACTCATCATTGCTAAAAAAGGTTTCTAAAACAAATCTAAAAGTGCCAAAGATAAGTATCTAGGAGTGGTGTAGCATTCCCTCCACTTGAAATTGTCTCAAACAGCCAATATCAAGTGGACGGAGAAGTAGTAATATCGAGAGTGTAGTGTGTTTGAGATCGACAATAGATGTAAGAGTAGTAGTACAGTATGATAGTTGTTTTTTAACAGTGTAACTGGAATGAATGTTTTTTACCTTAGCCTCATCGAGTCTTCCAAGTGCCTTCAAAAGGTTTCCTAAGTCACTACGTACACAATATAAATCCTGAAAGTAAATAAAGAGACCAGAATGAATGACTGGAAAGTTTCCAGGCTTCTCTGGGGAAGGGGATGAAATACTTTTAGCTCTAATTTTAGGTAATTTTGTGTAAATATAATGATTATTGAAAATTAAGAGCTTTTATCATAGACTGTCGGAGTTTGTAAAATCAGAATAGTAAGTAATTTTAAAACTCCTATATCTCAAAAAACGACGTTTCTATACAAAAATTCCTTTTGATATGTTGAAACTTATATCCCAATAAACACAAAAAAGTAAAGAAAACCCTTTGACAGCATCCAGAAAATGGCAAACTTGCTCACTTTGGGGTGAAAATTAGAAAAATCGGGATTTTTTGAGTTATTTTCATTAAATTTTCTTCAAAAAAATTGTTATTTGGACACTTCCCGGATGCGTTCCATGAGTTTTTCAAAGTTTGTTTAGGTGTAATAATTAACATACTAAAAGATTATTTAGTATTGAAACGTTGTTTTTGAGATATACCCATTTGTACAAACCCCTATCTATAGGCTATGTTAAAAGCTCTTTTAAACTCCATTGTTGACAAACATTATAATTTTGATAAAAAAGTGTTAGTGGCATTTTTAACTTATTTTAAAATTTCTTGTAGTTCTAGTAGAATAGGAAAGTTCATAAAGATGATATAGAATAGAATCTTAAATTCAAATTTACCATGTTTTCTACATAATTGGAATTGTAAATATGACAATGAAAATGTAAACACAAGTCGTAGGGTCTACATTTCCCAATATAGGCGGGCAAGCGAACCTCTTTTTGAGTTTAATTTGGGGAGTTCAATACGATATTTGGAATGCTGGGAAAATGACTGTCCAGTGGTGTTTGTGTTGGTATAAATCAATGTATCTAGGTCCCAAAAACTCCATCCCAGATAACTGGCTTGCAGTATTTCATATGTAAAGAAATATTGAGAATTTTCCAGCTAATCTAAAAACACTTAAAATTGGGGAAAAAATCATTCACTCCTCTGAAAGTATATAACACTGCTAGTCAATTACAAAGAATAACGTTTTTGGGATCTAGATACGATGATTTACGTATGCCAAAATGAATACCACTGGACAATTAGTTCACAACAATCCAAATGTCATATTGTAAGTTCACTTTTGGACACCTCGCCTGCCCGCTTACAATGAGGCAAAGGAAGGAAATATCCCATACTGTAATCAGGCATTGGTCACACTCTTCATTTCACTTTCCTGTTTTCTTACCGGATTATATTGCAATGCTGAAACATACGCTTGTACGGCGCCTTCCATATCCCCGGCGGCAACCAATGCAGCTGCCAAGTTAATGTACCCATCAATGAAATCCGGCTTGAGTCGCACCGCATGACGGTAGTTTTCCAACGCCTCTTGAAGTTGACCGCGCTCTTTGTACACGTTGCCCAAGTTCGAGTAGGCTTCAGCTAATAACGGGTTCTGTTTGATCGCTAAGGTGCTGAAGTGAGCCGATCTGAAATTAACACAAATGTTCTTTCAAAATTTGAAACAGAAACAGTATCACTCTTGATAAGTTTACAGAAACCCCCAATCATTTTTGCCATCCTGCACAAATTTTGACAAGGAAAAGACTTGCGGAATTTTAATGCTGCTAGTTTTAAGCTTCCTCTGACTCGTTGCAAAAAGTATAAACTTGAGCAAAACCCGTTATTCTAATACTGTATTTACACTAATTTACTGATTTAGGCAAACAAATTATGAACAGATAAAAAACAATAACAAATGAAGGAATCCTTTTGTACCTAATTCTTTCAAATGTAACAAATTATCCTGTGGTCATTTAAAGTACATTTTCAAGGTGATGAATAAGTCATTTACATTAATTGAACAGAATGGAAGCTAAAGAGCAAGTAAAGAAGATACAAGTACTAGTACAATCCAAATTAGGATGGATCTTCATGGATCTATTAAAGTTTATTTTTTTTTCAGATGAACTATTCTTGGAATTTTCTGTCATGTATTCTGGAGATGAAATCATCAAAATTTCTTAAAAAATCAAAACTTACTCAAGAGCTGCATCTAAATTTTAGTTCTCTTCAGTAAAGTCAATATAGAATTGCCACTTAACTTTTTTTCTCGAAGAAATGCATTGCTGAAAATTATAAACATGAACCTTCTATCATATGACCTTTAGGAGTGTGCAGTCAATAGATTTCAATAGATTACAGTCCTTAAAGTCTTTGGAGATTACACATATTCTACTTGCCTGAATTTTACAAAATCTACAAGGAATTAAATGTTAAAATCAACCTTCAACCAAGGTTTCTAGTTTCATGTTGACTTCAATATGCATAGCTAAGAATATATCCTAAGCCTATTTAGATATTTTAATTGCGTGTCCAAATAACGAACAAAATCTTCACTGTAGCTGTTGTAAAATGTTTGGTAATAAAATTTGACCATATCCAATTTTCAAATCAATATAAAATTCTCTTGCATATACCAAAAGATCACCCTGTAGTCAAATACTTTTTGATATCTTGCAAACTCGAATTTAAACACTTCAATTCTTCTATAGCAGTAAAATGTACTTTTTGGGCCAATTTACTTCATAAATTATAACCAACTGTTTCATTTCAAATTTGCAAAAAATGAAAAGATTGATCTTTTGGTATTTTATACAAGAGAATTTGGGAATGATTTAAAAATCGGAGAAACTTAGACTTTTTAATTGGCTTATTGATAAATAAAACTTGTTTGAGTCCCACATCATAAACAAATTTCTTACTTGTCATATCTTCTGCATTGAAAGTGTATACTTGATAACAATAACAAAACTCCTGTATTGGTTGGGTCCTGCCGCCACAGTTGCATACAATGCTTTTCAGCATTATCATAATCTCCGGCTTGATATTCAGAATGAGCTAATTCAGCTAGACCTGGAATAAAACAAAAATGTCAAAATTTGTACAAATTCTTAATCATGGATCTCTTTTAGAACTTTAGTAAATCTATCATATATTCTTTTTAAAAATGAGAAATTTACTACAGTACAGGCTTTTTTACTAAAGGGTCCAAAACACAAGTTCTTGTAAGTAAAATGCTTATTGAAAAGTGCTCGAGGTTTTAAAAATTCAAGTTTGTCATAAAATAAGCCAAAATATGTGTAGACAATTTTTCTCAGAAATAGAATTGAGCATGTTTTAAAGGATATTTGGACATTTTGTGAGTCATGTTTTTAATCAAAACAAAGTGGCTCTTTCATTGTCATTGATGTTGGCTTACCCGAGATTGAGATAGCGATGGTATTAACTCCCGCATGACCATTCGTAGTCATTTTGGCGGATTTACACCAATTAAGACTTTTCACTAATTATTACTTAATTATTAATCACGTTTTTATCAGTAATTATTCATTGAAGGCTTGATGAAAAAACTTGCTTCCTTTCGGATTTTGGTCTCCTTGTTTTCAAAGATGATTTCAGGCAGATCCGCTTGACCCGCCGTGACGGTACACCCTCTTCCTCCAGTCTTGCTCAATCGTCTCTCAAAACAGGCTTTATGCTTTTTTCCTTTTCAATGCTTTACTCATCTTTCCTCCGCTTTCTTAACATCAAAACATCCCTTTTTCGGTTATTCACGATAACCGGGCTTTTTTCACGGAACTTTCCGTCCCTCACTTCAAATTTTGTCTAATAATCTGATGAAAGACGCAACAGTTCCAATAACAGGAACCGGACGCATTGCCATAAATACACTCTTTTTTTATAAGAATAAAGTTTATAAGAATATGAGCTTCAAATTTCTGAAAAAATTAGAATAAAATAAGAATATGACTGAGCTTCAAATTTGAATTTTTGTTAGAGTTAAAACTTGAATATTCTTAATTTGACGGTAGCTTTTCATATCAATTTGATAGAAAGCGCTAAAATTTTCGCGCGCTACGCGCGCGCAAAAAAATTTTACGATTTTCCCCCCTAAATGGGAAATTTTGCCATTTTAGGGGCCAAAAAACAAGAATATGCTAAGAATATTTTGAGCTTAAAATTCTGAAAAAATAAGATTATCCGAGCTTCAACCCAATTTTCCGTATTCTTATAAAAAAGAGTGTATACAAAATTACTTTTACATGGGCAGAGGTAAAATTTTGTCCAATTTTGATCAATCTCTCAAAATTTTCAAAGTCTTTGAATAATATTAATTAATTGGAAAATATTTGACATCTCAGAAAATCTGCATAAAAAGGCATGTGCATCTTACAACTTTGAAAAATAAACCTTCATCAAAAAATTGAAATCGAGAGTTCTTGTTTTAGTGCAGACCCCTATTTTGTTTGTGAAAAAGCCTTTTTGGCTAGTCACATTTCTTTTCTCTTCATTCTTTTTGTTCCGTTCCATCACACGAAAGTAGGGTCATCAGCAGTGCCCTTTCGGCCCATTGTCATGCGGATTCATTCACGGCCGATATTTTATTGGTTACAAAGCGGAGGACAACATACTCAAGAATCAACCAATCAGATGAGAGCAAACCGACAAGCTGACCAATCACGGCTCAGAATCAACCCCTGCATAGTCTCTCTATTTCTGTGTAGACTGAATAAATCTATTGACTAAGACTTCGAGTAAGACTGATTCAGACTAATCAAAAAGGGAGAATAGTCTCTTCGAAAATAGTCTCTTCGTAGCGTTTTTAGAATCCAATTTGGCAAACAAGCCATAGTTTTCTAAAGGTGGCGGTCGTTAACATTTTCAGACTTTCTTATCAATAAATGAGAAAATAAGCATTTTTAAACTGAAACAATTAACCTTTAAAAAAGCAAGCATTTAAAACCAAAAATGTGTTGGTAGTTATCAATATTTCCAGAAAGTAATTTAATATTTGTCTAATTTTGAAACAAGATTTTCTTTTGCAGTTTACTTTGTAAATAAAAATTTCAACAAAATTTGGCTCTTATAACTTAATCATTGGTTGATGATATCAAAGAAACAGATTTTTAAAAATCCTGATTTTTTTCAAAGAGATCATCAGACCGCCAAGTTTAATAAGAAACTATTGACTATTCAGGGATTTTTTGAAAAAAAAACATTCAAACCGATTTTACATAACAAAATTTCATCATGACTCAGATTTCTTGAAATATTAGGGTTTTTAACCTTCTTCCGAATGAGCTGAAAGTTACTCATAATACACTCTTTTTTTTATAAGCATATGGTAATTTCGAGGTAAGGCTTCGATATGCTTATTTTTTGGAGAAAAAAAGGG
>JAOWAT010000018.1:0-30649 GCA_028571025.1 Longipedia americana | reverse complement strand
TGATCAAAATTTGGCGGGTCATATGACACAACAATAATATTTAGTGCTAAATGTACCCGCACAATAGGCCAAATGAAAAGTTATATAACATCAAAAATACATGACTGCAAAGTTAAAACTTGAATCATCAATTTTGCTATGTCATGCAAAAGAAGCAAATAGAAAAAGATTAATAGATGGCTAATAAATTGAATGGCCCACTTTCCCAAAAGTTTGATAATGTTAATAAAGTTAGTTTATAATTGAGTGGGACAAAGTTAATTTTCTCTTGTCTAGTATGACTGATATTAATAACTCATAAAGATTTAACAGTAGCCTAATGGTTCGGATTATTCTAAACGGGAATAATTATAAATATATATTAATATAAAAAGTGTCCTGTCCGGGCAGGGTTTGGTAAGATATTTTGCGGGGAAAGGTATTGTGATCAGAAGCATAAATTTTCCAAGGGTTGTTAATGGAGTGCTGATTGATTAAAAATATTAAGAGTTATTATTTATTAGACGGGTTTTTGAAAAAGAGGTCATGTAATAAACAACAGTGGTCTAAACGGACGGGGTAAGTTTGAAGAGCATACTAAAGCATACAGGGTACCCTATTCATTCATTGGTTCTGTCGTTCCTGGATTTATAGGCAATAGAAAAGATATACAGGATTGGTCGTAGATATAGAATCGATTAATATTTCTTTCAGTTGGCTACTTTGCAGTATTTGGTATTGAAGTTTGCAAATAGAGTCGATCGTTCTCTGTTCTTCACGTTTTATGAGGAGAAGGAGTTCAATGATATTGAAAAAAAGCAGTTTGATAACATGGCTGCCAATTATGCGTCGGAGTTTGAGGAGTTACCGGATTCTTTTGGTCGGATTCTGGAATATATGCGAGAGGAACTTAAGGAATGTGAGGATAGTAGGGAGATAACTGACTCCTTCGAAACCTTGCTTTTCGAGGCAGACTTGCCGTTGCCAAAAATGAAGAAAGAGACGGTTGCGATGTATTGTTAGAGTACGTTTCAGTTGTTTTTATCGGAGATAAAGTTTCCTAACCCAGAATAGTTGTTTTTGTAGGCGCCATTGTAGGAGCTGAAAGGTTTTTTCTAGACGTCTGAAGAAGCATATTTCAAGCAGTTTATATAATTTGCATCTGTGGACGCTCATAATAACGTGAATCAGACGAAAATACTGAGGGTTCGGTACTGCGCCCATGAGATAAGCTATAAAAATTGGGAGGAGTATTTGATCGAGGGGTCTCAGTTGCATAACACTGTGGTTTGCGTTTTTGGGTTGATGGACACATTGCTGAGCACTTACGAGAAGCTGGTGTGCTATCAGAAAGACCCCTTTATGAGGTTTGTTGAATTTTGTCTGAGGTATTCGATATTTAAGAACGTCGTGACTGGGGTTTAAGTATTTTTTTGATGACGTAGGATTACCTGCAGTTCATTGAGGACTCTTACAACCGAGTTTTTGTAAACTCCTTCGTTAACTACCGGACTAAGCCCAAATTTCAATTTTGGATGCCATTGATGTCAAGATGGGTGAGGGTAATGAGAAAGCATCACTAGCAGCTGCAGTTAGTTTACAATTACATTTCAGCAAAACAGAGAGATTCCAATTTGGTAAGGTTTGTGTAGGGGTAGATGGAGAGACTTCCTTCGGTTTACAGGTAACATGTTCGTGTATATGGTAGTCCTGTTTGCACAGAGTTATTAAAGAAAGCTTTTTTGATTTAGAAGAGGAGTGAGATATACGGAGATGAAGAGATGACTGTGGAGGGGTTTTTTGAGGAGAACACGGAAATGTACGATGTGGTTGCGAAGGATTATTTGGAGTACATGTTGGATGTGTCAGTGAATTAGTATTCCGTGCACTGGTGCGGATCAACTTTGCAGAAATTCTGTGGAACGGCACCGTTTTTGAGTTTTCACAAGAGTTTTTTGAAGTTTAACACCGAGTATACGGACAATTTGTGGAAGATAGTTTCCTAGAAATGTCCCTAGAAACTAAAGCATACTGTGCTGAAGGAAATGGTTCAGGCGGATTTGGCGTACATAAACACGAGATTGGTGAAACCGATAACAGCGAAGGAGGTGCTGAACCATTTCGTAGAGAGAATGAAGGAAATTGTAGAGAGTCAGCCGGAACTCCAAATATTTGCCGAGGAACACGTCGAAAAATATATACCCAAGGTAGATTTTAATTACCAAGATAACCTATTGGCCTATTTCAACGGCAAGGAGTCCATTATGGACACCTGTCCCGAGGGGTTCGCCTGTTTCTACGAAGTATGCTGTTCGACTCCCCCGGAGGAGATCCTGATGAAGGCGCATTCCAAGTACGAGAATGGTAGTGAGTAGCCCTCCGAAACTGATGAAGAGTTGTATATTTCGTAATCAGAGGATATTATTTAATCGATTAAAAAATAGACATCTAGAGAAGTCGAAATCGAAAAGGAAATCTAGAAAATCGAAGGAAAAGTTGACAAGCGGGAATCCAAAAGCACGAATAACTCCATGAATAACAACTAATAAAATGAAAGATAAAATTGACCATCACATGATATCGATTAATCATTCCGTATTTTTCACTCTTTAATAGTGAACCATCATAGCATTCTGTGGAGTTTTTTCTTAACTACTATTACTTAATATACTTACGCTTGCGGTCTTTTTAGATGGAAGCTGGTTATTCCTCATTCTTGTATGATGTTTTCAATGTTCTCTTGCACTCGTAGTCAGGAGCTACTATTTTCATTTTTGCTTCGAATATGGCACTGCTATTCTTGATAATTTTTTCCTTGTGCTTTTCTCTTTTCCTGACCACATCCGAGATCATTCTGCAATCTTAGAGCTAGCACCTGATGGCCCACATTTTTTCGAGTTGTTTGGCGCTGTGACTGATTGGTCTTCGATGGTTCTTTTTTGGCCTTCCCTTTTTCCTGGTTTGTGGGATTTATTCCTAGGTTTAGGATAGTTTTTAGAGCTAACTGTTGTTGGTGATTTCATGCATGTTTCCTGCGAGGAGGTGATATATAGTTTTAAGCCTGTATATCATGTCGTTGCGGGAGCATCTTGTGCAGAAGCAGATTCCCTGACAGAAGGGACAGAGTCCATTTTTATCCATGCCTTATTCATAGTTTTGCCGGAGACAATATTTGCAAAACTTCCTTTCGCAAAAGTATTCATCGTCTATGATAAGATAGCTAAAGAAGTTACCTTTGTTGATGTAGTTCATGAAAGCGTTACGTTTTCGAAATTGATGGAAACGGGTGTTGTAGGTTGCAGATGGATCATTTTTCACTATTTGGCTGACGTAGGAGTCAAAATATGGGAAAGGATGGATGGGAGCGCCCATTTTAGACGACGAATACCTGCAAGTTTCGAGATATTATTCTGGGTAGAGTAATTTACAGTGGTGGCAAATTTAGAAATTGGTGAAGCCTTTGGCGGAAAGATCGGATTTTTTCTACTTTTGAGTCTTTTTCATGGTTTAAAGCATGTTTCGATCCTTATACTTGCAGGGCTAGTTGCGATTATTGTAAATCTATCGAAACCCGAGGAACTGATATTAGGGATGGTAGTACGTTCTGACAGATGAAAGAATATTTGCTTTTGAGGGAAGTGTTATAGAACTTAAGAAGGGAATACTACCTCATTTCGTTGAGCTTTTTCAATTCCGTCTAAGTCATATATTTCGTGTTGATGTTCATCGCCTTTTAGAAGTCAACTGCGAAACGAATGTCTCCTCGGTTGGTTTAGACCTTGACGATTTTGGACATGGATTAGGCCACTTGTTTTTTTTCGAGTATGAGTATGATATATTTGAGGTAATCGACCTTAATATCGATGTTTTTATGCTAGTCGATTTTTTATTGGATGACTTTGGCTTGCTCAATGATTGATTAGACATCGGATTCGGAGGATGTGATTTAGGTTTAGTTGAAGAGAAAACTGACTCTTTGGTCGTTGATTTATTTGGCGACTTTGTTTTTAAGATTAGAGTATAGCTAGCTATTGGTTTTATTGATAGATTTAAGCTATTTTTATAATTGCGTGATGGAATGGGTGACTTAGTCCTTTTCAGCCGATCTTTCGGGGAGTTATTTCCGGATGTTTTTTTCCTCCTTTTGGAGGATTTCAAGCAGTTGAGCTGTATTCTTCTTTTATCCCTTCATCATTCTTTTAAAACCGTATTTGATGTCCTAGAGTTTTTTGAGCTGATCCTTCTGGACTTTCTTAGATGAACTATCGCCATTTTAGAGTATTTTATAGTAAAGGTAGAGAATGGATGACCAATTTCGGTGATCAATTGCCGATCGTTCCGAGTTCAGGTAAGATCGAAGGTAACATGGGTGGACTGTTTCTTAGAGCAGTCTCCAGAAATCTGATGGTGCTTTGAACGGCGCGCAGACTCACTTTAAGAAATGCTTACATTGGGGGATTTGATGGATGAGATTTTCAACATATTAAAGCCGATTCAGTTAAGATTGAGTTATATTGCGGAAGTAGAAGTTGTGGGCATGACGCCAGTATTGTTTCAGTAGATGTTATCCGGGCAGAGGTTACGGAAGTTGCGGGTACTTGACTTGAATATGGACACTACGAATATAAGTAAACAACAAAAAGGAGAAAATGTAAATTGTGTTACTTGACGAGGAAATCACGGAATTCAAAGGCTGAGTGTTTTCTGTCCAGCCTCATCACTTTTTAGAGAGCTACATACGGATCTATAGCTTTATCGTCGAGAATGTCGACTTCTCTGTCCCGTTCCATCATATAACTTGAATAATTATATCAGGGTGGGTCTTTTGAATCAAACATGCTCATGATAAAACAATTTTTTAACTTAATTTAAATTCCAAGCCAAAGTCTTTATTTTTAATCTCCAAACTGTTTGCAACTTGACTGCTGGGGCTCCTTCTCAGATAAATCTTTTTAGATCATATTTTGCCCCGTTTGGATCGAAAACTCCGTCTGATCAGTCGGATAGTCCTGACCCCGGTCGAGTTGAGATGGATCTTCGCTGCGATGTATGCAGAATCACAATTTTCCCTTCTTTGTTGCGTATGATTGCTTAACCTTGGAAAGAATATAACTCAATAATAGAGTATTACTGGAGTCCTCTGTAGTCTGTGGAAGGATGAGAGCACACGCATGAAGTTATACACCTTTTGAAATAGTATAAAGTTAAAAATAATTTATATATGACCTAAAAAATAGAGAAACTTGATTGTCTGCTCGAAATTCACAGAATTTTTTCTATAGATTTCAAACTCGAATTAAAAAAATGAGTTTTAGATTAAGGTTGGTATAAATAAAACCCGCATGTCCTACTCTTCGGAGCATTTCGAAAACTTAATTAATAAATATTAATTCAGCAAATATTGTTATCAAATTGTATGAACAACAGTTCTCCGGAGACCTTGCCTTCTATGGCATCCGGGAAATTGAGTCAGATAGAAAATTAAACTTGGGCAAACTATACAAATAAGGGCGGATTTTCATTAACATTAAATATTGACCACAGTTACGCTTAGGTTCTATAATAACTAAGAAATTTAGCAGTTGCAATCAGCGTAGCGCGAGGTAGAACTTACTCTGAAGTTCAAAAAAGAATAGTCTTGAACAGCTAATTTAAGGCATGTGGAGCTAAGAGAATATTAAGACTTTTCCACAAAAATATTGCTAACATTGAGACAAAAAAAATGATGTACTTTATTTGATGATGCAGTGTGCTCAGCAATAAGAATTGAGCTTAGAAGAGGCTAATAAAAGTTCAAAACTCACAAAATCATAAAATCAATAGCTTAAGAAGAGTCATTGAGAGAAGGATAGGAAACTGGAGGTGGTGAATGAAATGATAATAAATCTAATTTTAAAAACAAAAAATTGGCAATGCAACAGTTCGTGAACTCGACTGAGGAATTACTTCGTTGAAGCAACATGATCTATGGACTCAGAATGATACGGGGAAAAGGTCATAGGGAGAAAAATGGTTGCATGCAAGAAAGGAGCAAGAAAGAGGTTTGAAGGGGAGTGGAGAGCTTTGATTTCATACCGATTTCATGAATTAACTAAATACTATGAGTGTTTTGCGAACGATAATATTAAATAAATTTGTGAAAATAATTAAAAAATTGGTGTTGGCAGAAGTAGATGAGATCCAATTATGATGAAGGTTTTATTTGGCAGAGAATTCGACTCGAGTAGCAGTTGACACCTATATACGAGCATTCATCGATATTTCTATCGAAGGACAGCAAGGGAATATTTTCGAGTAGTGTGACGTTTGGTTCGAATTGTCCAAGTGTACAGATTCCATACACTTCCGATTACTTGTACCGTGTGATATACTATTACCTGCTGTATTACACGTTCGAAAGTGGCTAACAATCCGCCCAATCCATAATTGACACCCTTACCAAGTGGTTAGTAAGATATACTGGTCAGTTTTCCTGTACTGACTCTTTGGCAGATTGTAAGGTGATACTGTCGGCGGAGGAAATACGTGATTATTATTTTGGGTTTTTATCAGAGGTAAGAGGGGAGATTAAAAATTCAAAGTTGATCCGCATTATAAACCGTGGAATTGGTAATGATTTTGTGATGATGATAATTGTTAATACTTTAGTCGGAGAGTGCGGATCTTTTGAGTAATTTTTGAAACGACTAAGGGTCACTAAGCACTAGTTTCGGGAGGATTGTATAGAATTGGATGACTATGTGATAAGGTTTTTAAAAAGCAAGGGTGGGAAAGAGATACAGTTTAGGATTTAAAAGGCCAAGTTATGTGAGGATTTGATTTACAGAGAAGTGGCATTGTGCTAGTCCATGGGAACTCTGTCAATTTCGGGAGATGAGGGGCGCATAGGTATAGGTCAATAGGATGTGGGGCAAAACGCTATTTTTTGGAATAGGAGTCCATAGTTGGGGTTCTTAAATAGCGCAAGACATGCTAAATCTTTCTATCATTCTATAATGGAGAGAAGTCGATAGTCTTCGTCCACTTCTTTACAACTTTTTGAGGCTGCCGATGAGAAAGAGAGGGAAGAGTTGAAAAATATGTTGGGCTCTTTTGAGAGAGAAGAGAGATTGGACAATGGCAGCGGTATCAGTGTCAGAATCAAGAAATATGTTGCCACTGAAAAAAAGAACATGAATCCTGAGCAATATTACTATTTACCTGCTGCCCATTCTCTCAAAAATAACCATTCTAAGAATAAACAATTGCATTGTGCTGAAAGCATTGAACACAGAGAATATCGAGAAACTGCGGAAGTAGAAGTAATAAAGGGAGTTAATATGTGTGGAAATGGTTCTGGGTTGTAGAAGGAGACAAAATAAAAGAGAAGGAGAAAATTATCCGACCAGGTTGCATAGAGGTTGAAGCCGAGGAAGTCTTTAACATTGGTTAAGGCAGTTAATGAAATTTTTGTACCCAGCCCCATTTATGCAGTGTCTCCTGAAAGAAAACCGAAGTATAGCGAAGGTCCAGAAAACTTTCGAAATGGAAGGTCTAAAATACTTCCAATTTCCCGGAGAGTGAATTAAAATGAATTATAGATAAGAAAACAAATAGATTTCTAAATTGAATCTCCTAGGAAAAATGTGGAAAGGGATGAGGTAATCGATAGCAAAATTAAAGTCATTCGCGGGTTTTTTGGGAAAGGAAGGAAAAATCAGTGAGTAACCTCAGAAATTGCGGTGATCTCGAAAACAGGAAATGACATAAGATATTTTAATTGATACTTTTTTATTTAAAATTTAATTTTTCTGACATAAGAAAAAAAGTTATTAAAAATTTTTGTTAATCAACTTTGTGAATCTGAGGTTCTACGTTAGACCCTTTCAGCATTGACTCAGCCGTCAGTGGCGAATTTGACGTCTTCGAATTCGTTGACAAAAACCGTTTTTTTTTTAATTGGCGGCATGGAGCAGAGGATGCTCATTTGATAGTTGGGAGAACAAAGATCCAAGCATCGAGTAGTGTGAGTGGTTTTGAGGAATTATTCTTCGAGACTTCCCCTTTCATCGAAGACTTGATCCCAGAGTTTGTCTTACTCGAGCATGTTCATGTTGAGAATTTGGGTTTTTGTGATTTACGTTTACTAAATTTTGACTTTTTCTGCTTGAAGTTTTTGTTTCTTGCGGAGTCTACGAATTTCCTTTCGTTTGTTGAGTTTTTTGATTTTCCGGTGGTCACGGACAATGAAAAACTCATCTGGCTACACGGTTTCGTGGGACTGGAACGATGTGAAGCTGTCTTGACTGATTTTATTCATATAATTAAAATATAGTGGTAAGGGAGAACTAACTTTTAGAATGTAATTGAGAAACTGAGGACAACTGGAAACTCCCAATAATCGATTTTATTTCGAGATAAACTGAGAGAACAGTGTTCCATTTAAATACCACCATTCTAGTGAATTTCAAGGAGCAATTGCCCTATTGCAGTAGTTATCTTTATTATTGTTTAAAAGGAAAGAAAGCCGAAAATAAATCCAAAAAGAACTCTATATAAAACTTAGTGGGTACTACTGATGAAATTACTGGAGGAAGTGATTTTTTAGTTGTTATACCCATGTGGAACATTGAATAGAAGCTTTACTTCAATTTTGGTTACCTGAATAAATAAGCTTAATTTTGGTTTAGAATAAGGTTGGTTAGGTTAGAATACGATTGTTATAAAAAAAATTATATTGCCGGTGTTTCATCTGAAAGCAAACGTTTTTTCGAGTTGAGTCAGGGAATTCCTGTTTCTAAGTAGTTTCTACTTGGATTTGGAAGAGAGTTTTTTTCTTTTTTGCTGGGACTTACTATTTTTCTGTTTTGAACTGTTCTCGGAGTGGTATGTCGGGTAATCAAACTACTTTTCTCGGTGCTTTTAGTGTTAAAAGTAGAATTATTAATTGAAATGAGATTAAAACTAATTTTTAGTTTTTATATCCTCCTAAACTTTGTTCGTCATCTACTGCGTGAGTTATTTTATCTAATTCAGATCGAAGTTAAAGGAAGCTAGATCCGGTAAAAATGGCGGCTACAAACTTTTACTTTATATTTGCTACTTTCTAATTTTTCCAATCCACGGATGAAATAAAATCTCCTTTATCCCGAACATCGTTCCCAATCTTTTGTTTACTTTTTTCTCCAACAGTCCCTGCAGAAGATTCCTCAGTTCTCCCGACAGATTAGCGTGAGCTGGGAAGTACAGGGGCTAGTTTAAAATTGATTCGTATATTTATTAGTGATTGGTCGAGTAGTATGGGGGGACGCCCACCACAAGCTCATAAAGCAGAGCACCCAAACAGTAATAGTCGATGCAATAGTTGTGGCCAGTTCTGAATAGGTTGAAAAATTACTTTAAAAGCATTTACGGGGCCATGTACTACGGACTTCCACAGAACGAGTAGGAGAGAGCACGGGAGTTTTAGATGGGTTTTGAAAGACCGAAGTCAGCGATTTTGATGTGACCATCAGCGGAGATGAGAAGATTTTAGGGTTTGAGATCTCGATAGACGATATTTTTCTGATGGATGTAGTCTAGTCCGACCAATATTTCCAGGAAATAGAATTTGGCTTGCTATTCGTTCATTTTTTTGACTTTTTTGAGTTGATAAAAGAGCTAGCCTCCCGGACAATCTACAAATATGACTGAATAGTACACTATATGACAAGAACGAAATGGTTTTTGGATTAGAAAGCGAACTACAGTTAGGTGGTGAAGGGCGATTTAAGTTATCCAAGGATGAATCGCTAGTTTTCAATTATTCCCTATCTTTCAGTCTCGATTATAAAACTCTTGTCAATCAGCTTTATGGCGTAGTATTTGTTGTTGAAGTTCCCCCGGGCAAGGAACACGAAACTGAACCCTCCCGACCCCAGACATTTTATGAATGTGAAGTCGTCCAGGGTTGCCTTCAAGGTTTTTCTCCTTTTTCCGTAAACCGGTCGAAGTGCAAGGCTGTTTATTCTCGGCGGGAGTTAAATGCAGTCCGTCGATAAGATATAGTCTAACTGTGCGTTATTCTCGATAGTTTAAAAGCCGGTAACGAAGGAGTTTTTATTAGGGCATTTTTTAGAATTTGATTCTATTTTTATGAACTATTTGCGAATTTTTTGGATGAGTTCTGGTGTTTTGCTGTAGTTTACGTTGAACTAATGGGTTTTTTGGTGAGACAAGCTGATGTGGATGTGTCTTTTCGGAGAAAAGGACTAGTTCAGAATGTCTTTTTTTTTTAATGGCGTAAAATGAGTTTTTCTATGAAAGTGTTACGATGGACGATAGCGATTAGTACTTATCATTGACAGGAGTGTCTTTTTACTCTTGTTATTGTTGTAAGGTGATATCTAAAGCAAACGTGCATTTGATTTGTATTGGAAATACAATTTTTTGAAATCTTGGAGTCGATGGGAGCTGGGGGAGTTCGAAACGTTTTATTTGTTTTAGAAATCGTTGCTCATCGGGAATTTGTTCTTTTTAACTATTTTTGGAAGCGCAATTTTTGTTCTCAAACTGCGATCATCGGAACGAGGCTTCATTTCCATGATTTTTATAATTTTGGGAATATTCTAAGTGCAAATTCAGTGTAGATAGCAAATAAGCAAAAAGAATCCGTTGGCAAAAAAGACAGTCAAATAATCATAAATAAATATTGCACCAACAAATGATTGAATTATTCAGAGATTGTCTTCTTTTACTTATGTCCACTGTATAGAATTTTCGACTTTTTTCTTAGGATGATGTCCAGTTCTTTTGAAATCGATCACATCGTGAATTATTCCGCATAACGAATATGAATAAAATATGTCGTCTTTGAGATAATAGTCGGGCCCTATGAGTTTTTGCCCTATTCCGTAGTCTTGGAATGTTTTTTCGAATAAGCTGATATATCTTTTGTATTGGCTTTATAGAGCATCGACTGGATTGCCTTTGAATATATTAAAGAAGTGCATAGTTGCCGTACCGTTCTACTTTGCACGGGCAGAAATGTACCAAAGTTTTTATTGGGCATAGAAGAACCCATGGTTCACTATGGGGCTGACTGTTCTGCTAAGCCAAAGATTGCATTTTAGAGTGTTTTTTTAAAGAGAATAGACTTTGGCTTACCTACCATAATTTTCACTATAGCAGAGATACTTCCCGTCCGGAGATATTGTGTAGAAAAATGGCTACTAGTCAGGAAGTACTTAGAATTGATATTATTTATCGATTTTCCAGTCGTAGATCGTCAGACACTTGTGTTTGACTCGATTGACAGATCCAATTTTGAGGTACAAGAGTTTATAGGGTTTCTAAGCTGTGATTACGAACTATCCACACCTACACTGTTATTTTGGAGAAGCTTAGCAGAAAGTTTATAGATAGCGTATATTTTAGTTTTCATTTGTAGATTTATACATGTCGATGTAATATTTTTGCGATTTGGAGGGCTGATCGTTAGCATACCCATAGATGATGATTCTTTTTTTGTTAGAAACTATAAGATCTTATTAGGTGAAGGCTAGATGTTTGATTGACTGGAAGAAGTCGTTTTTGTAGAGTATCGTTTTTAATTGGTAGTCTGGGGTTATTCAGTAGGAATACCGTAAATGTATACGTGGCGGTCGCTGAAGCATTTGGATCCTGACTACGGAACTACAGCTATTTAGTCTCTCGAGTCGAGGATGGCCGAGAGGGTGACACCGATGTTCTCTAAAATTGTTAGGGTACTTTATGTACATGTTTATTGTTTGTGTTGGATATAAAACGGACTGCTCGTTTTTTAGAATCTCTTGAAGGTGACGTGATTGGGAATGAGCACGAAGCCGTAGAGGGTGTTGATTGCAATTTTCTTACGTTGTGGTGACATGCTGAATGACAAGATACCAATGATATAGCTATTGGAAATTATTTCGATAGGGAAATCTTCCATGTCAAGGATGGTTGACTATTACATTTTTTCAATTTCTTTTTTATTAATAGTTACTTTTATGACTATTGAAGCAGCTTATTATTAAAAGTGCAGATAATATAAAGTAGCTAATAAAAATTCTTCAATATTTTTGCAATATTTGTTTAAGCATATATACAAAAGGAGTTTAATTGATTGGTGGTATTAAATCATCGTTTTTTCTGTTTGTTTGGTATTGCTTAGAAATGGGGATGATAACAAATGGAGAGTGTCGTTAGCAGTAATCTCGATATAACAAAATAACAAATAATAAATTTGAAGCGTGCATAATAGCTGAAATAATATGACTAAAAGAACAGTGAAAGACATGAGTTTGTATGAAACGACGTGTTTAGTTTGCAGCTAGAATTTGGAGGAATTTGCAGAGTCACGGATCTGTACCAAATGTTTCGAGTAGGGGTTGCCTTTACGGAGTAATATGTCGTAAAGTGAGATTGATATCAATGAGTTAATCTAGAGCAAAGGTGAAATTGAGGGAAGTTGCGAGGAGACTAGTGTTGTCTGTCTGGAAATTAGATAGGAGGCAGACTGTGGTAAACTCAAAAGAGGAATGCCGTAAAGAAGGATTGAGAGGAAACTGGATTTGGAACACTGTGCGGTTTGTTCCAGAAAAACGGGGATCTATGGGTTTTAGTGTGGGCACTGCGGGACAAAGCATTGCAAGAGGCATAGGTTGCCAGAAGATCATCAATGCGAAGTGGATTTTGTGACCTTGGTAGGAAAAAACTCAAAATGGAGAATCCAAGAGTTATATCAGAAAAAATAACATCTATCTGAAAACAGATCTCGATACAAAAATATTGTCTTATTGATCAATATTTCTTTTATTTCTGCTTGCTTCTGCTATTTTCTGATATTAATAATGAATATTTGGTGATTACTGCATTTACAATAATTCAAAAAATGTGATGTGAGTGACAGTAGTAAAAGGTCAAGAGACAAGATTCTTGATTCTGAACAAAATTTTTTGGATTATCTGCCAATCTTACTTCTCTTCTTGTTTATAACGATGTTGCCTTTACTATGATTACTCTATTTCTTATTAAACCTAATTTGTCTTATCTCGGGAGTGTGAGCTCACAAACGAGTCATCATACTTCGTTTTTTACAGTTTCACGGGTAATTCTTTTTATAATCTTTCGGAACTGTTCGTTGGTCGCTTTTTTGGAGATTAAGCAAAGCTCGTTTTGGATTTTTTGGACCATTTAAAAGTTGGTTTTTCCTCTTATTTGTTGGTTTACTTATGCTGAGTTTGAAGCTTGAGGTCAGTTTGCTTTGGTGAGTAGTATTTTTCTTGCGTTTCGATAGTGATTTCCGAGGATGAACTGTCTATTTTTAAGGAGCGTTACGATTAAGACTGACTTTAACTGAACTACGAAGACTATTGATCTTAATTTTAGTCTTACTCTTAGCTCTATTGTTCGGAGGACTATTCTTCCTCTCCTTAGGAGAAAGATCCCTCCTCTTATTCTTACTCTTATTCTTATTCCTGTTCTTATTCCTGTTCTTATTCCTATGAGAACTAGTTTTAGAACTAATCGTGAGAGAGCTATAAGTTGTGTTAGACTTGAGTTTCTTCATGGGTAACGGACTATTAAATTGGCAGTTGAGATGCAATGCTAGATTTGGGTTTATCGGTCGTTGGACTTTAGATCTGCTAATTTTTGGATACCATTGGAGACACTTAGTGTTCTGTTACTTCCACCAGAGATTTTTTTTTCCATTTGGATACATCTTGAATGCAGTTTTTGTCCTAGTGAAGCAAGAGACTACCACTATCATTAATTTTAGAGCGGTTGCTGGGTGCCTTACTGAAGATTGAGGCTTATAGATCAAAGGTTTTTTTCTTCAGTCGTTATATTTACTGATTCAGTTCGTTGTTTTTCCGGTCTTTCCATTTTCCGACGTTAAGGAACTCATTTTCTGATTACTACTATTCGTGGATGGGCCTGAGTTGCATTTACTAATACGCCCTGGTATCTTTTTACAGTTATTGCTTCATGATAATGCTGGCATTAGGAAGAGGGATTTTCTAGGACACCCCCATTAGAGATTGCTACATCATCGAAGATTGTTAGAGGTTGGCGATACTCGGATTCGCCAGTTTTATAAATTAAGATTAACCTTCGAGAGATTTTTAGAAGGGATCGGACATATTTTTTTGACTTTTGCGATAATAACTTTGGACTAAAATGTTATTTGGTCATTTTGTTATTAATTCCAGATGGGATGTTTTGATGTTTCAAGAGAAAAATGAGGAGTGGGAGTCATTGACTCGATGGAGGAGAATAAAATACGAGTTTCACGAATAGACTACCTGGTCACGGAGACAGATTTATCAGAAACTCGGGTAGCTCAGCTTGGTAGAGCGTTATAATTCTAAGCTAAAGGTCGCGGGTTCAAATCCCGCCTCGGGTGTTTTTTTGTGTATTTTGTTAAATAATACTGACTTTTTGTTTCATGTGCATAATTTTTTACTGATAATACTTCATAATTTCGACCATTTTGGGTGAGAAACCACTGAATGACGTAGTTATGATCGTTTTGAACTGAAATAATAGTCAGTCCGGGTGGCTCAATGGTAGAGCATCAGACTTCTAATCTGAGGGTTGCGGGTTCGAATCCCGTCTCGGATGCTTTTTTTATTGGTTTGATTAATCAATTTACAAAATTAACCAATTAAATAAAATACTATCTTTTCTGAAGGTGTTCCCATAAGAAATTTTTTTTATTCTGGAGGAAGAAGAAGCGTGTGAGTGAAATGACTGAAAATTAACTTTGGTCATTATTTAGGTGATTAATATTTTCTGAAAAAAATGATAAGAATACTATAGTTGTTGGGAAGTAATAGTCTGTAAGAAGCCCTATCCTAGTTATCGAATGTTATCGAGAAGTAGCCTATGAAAGACGTGTTTCTGATTGATAGGGGAAGTATTTTGAGTGTGAAGGGCAGCTTAAAAGAGGCATAAACGGATTTTTTGAGGGCGATGTAGATAAACCCAATGAACTACGTTTCATACTACAATTTAGCAATTTTAAAGATCAGGAATAGGGATTATGATTCAGCCTTTAAGTTTATAAATTGTGGTCTATCAATTCTTCTGATGAAAAAGGGAATTAAAGAAATGTCGGTCAAAGATATCGAGGAGTCCGTGGAATATTGTGAAAATAATATTCCTGCGCAGTTTGTTCTTTGTTGTCTATATTACGAAAGTTAGAGAATCGAAAATGCTTTGGCGGTTGTCAACAGGATCCTGGAGTTGGATGATATCGCGACTCGAAATGCTTCCATATTCAAAGTGAGGTCTTTACTATATAAGTAGCTACAGTGGAACTAAAGCTGTAAAAATGATATTCGGAGTGCGAAGAGACTTAGTCAAAATGAAGGTTACCATGAAAATAGGACTGTTCATCAGAGAAGGAGACTATAGTCAAGTCAGAATCTCGGAAGTGTGACGATCATGAGGGATGATAGAGAGGTGGTTAAAGATCGGGTCATGGAGTATTTAAAAATTGTTGAGGAGTTAGGACTTCAGGGAAGAGATGGAAATTAAGGAAAAGTTGTTTTTGTTAAGGAGGAACATTTGACTCAGGAAGAAGTTACATGGAGATTGGCCACTGATGCAGAGTAACTATTTGAACAATTTGCCCCGACGATCTCCCCGAGATCGTCTGAGAAAGCTTCCAGTGTTCCGATAGAGAAGCTGCAAAATAATGATCTAAATAAGGGAACAGAACATTCTCAAAAAATGGAAATAAGATTGATAAGCGCGTAATTGACAAATGACAAGTAAATATTTGGAAAGATGGATCCTTATTGCTTGATTCATTATAATGACTATTGTTTCTAGTCAAATGCAATTAAAGGAGGTGGTCAAAGTCCGGTTTGGAACCAGGTTTTTAGTGTAAGTTTGGGTGGGACTGGAAAAAGTGAAATGAGAGTTGAGGTCTATGACAAAGAGAGTTTCAAGTTAAAGGATGATTTTGTCGGAGAAGGAAGGGTCGAAGTGATGAAGGAGGGAGAGGTAGGAGTGGAGATCTTTTAGGGAAAAAAGAATGCTGGAAAGGTGATGTTGGGAATTAAAAGAGTCTGATGAGATGTGTTTTATACAGAAAGACCCTTTTGACTTTTTGCAAATGATTTCGGTGTTTGGGAGCGATTGCGTAGATATGTAAGTAGGGCAGAATTAATTTTTTTTTTGCTAAAACTTTGAATCTAAAATATGGTGTCGTAGATATATTGCTCATAATTTAATAAATTGACAGAAACCAATAAGTTTTTGTTGAGTTCTGCTTCATTCAGTTCCAGCAACCCCAATAATTTATCAGGAAGGATAGCCTTTAGATCGTGATATTTCGGAGTATATTTGGCATAAAATGGTTCGACATTTCGTTTTCGATTTTGGAATGAATATAAGGTTTATTTCTATAAAAAAGAGATTGGTTTATTTCTATAGGAAAGAGATTGGTTTATTTCCGTAAGAAAGACATTGGAATTTAAAAAGGACCTAAATGTGGAATTACAAGAGTTCTAAATAACACTTATTTTTCCGTGAGAAGACAGAGGTATTGCTTTGTTTTGATGATAGGCTCATAGATTGCATTTGCAGAAGGTGAATACAATGAAAAGTTGTGTGAAGAGTCAGAATAGGTAGTGGTCTTTGGGTAGGAACGTGAGAACTGTCAATCGCCCCGGATATCTGTAAAAAAGTACGGAAGATGTGAAAAGTAGGTCGAATAGAGGGCATATAGCATTAAAATCGGGAGTTACTAAGACGGATTAGCAGTATAAACAAGTTGAAACGTGTGGGTGAGGAAGATTCGTAGATGTATAACACGAGAACTTCCGCCTATAGCGATCATCTTGGCAATTCCATGTGGAGGAAGAGACATAGATTGTTTCAGGAGATAAAAGACTAAAACAGGAAAATAATGGATCGTATCGAGAGGGTGAGACCTACATTGAAGAAAAACACGTGGGAGGGTTATGAGACCAAAGCAATGGAATATAGGAGCAATTTATGCTTTTCAAGATGTAATCGCATCACTTATATCATTAGTCGCAAAACCCGATTATACTGCCGAGGTTAGTCGCAAAAAACATCACACTCCCAACAAACGCGGGAACGGTTTTGGACATTTAAGGTTTAAGAATGTTTAAAGACCATTGCCCAAGATTTCTTCGTTGGGGGCGAAGTTAAAGTTTAATTAAGCTAAAATAAAGTCTCAGTGAACGGTTTAAGATTTTTGATATCCTGTTATTTTATCTGAATCAATATAAATTCAACTGTTTAGCTAAAAAGGATAAAATATAAGAGATAATGTTCAGGAAATTGTTAATGGAACAGTGGAGTTTTAGTCTTTTGAAGCGTGGCTTTTGCTTGACAAAACCGGTGGAGGTCGGACAGGGTGCATCAAAATTTGAAATGAAACATTTTTCAGATAGGGTCAGATTGGTCTTATCGGGAGGAAAGGGTGGAGATGGGTCTGTTGCATATTTTACAGATAAAAGGATCAGGAAAGGAGCTCCTGATGGCGGATGCGGAGGAAGAGGAGGTGACGTCATAATAGAGGCTCATAATTCCTTGCATGATTTATCTCATTTGAGGAGAAGAACCGTTCATGGAAATGATGGAGCTTGTGGGGGTAATTTTAGACTTAATGAAGGGCAGGCCCTCGTGGAAAAAACGGGAAAAATGGTGGGAAAACTGTGATACGGGTGCCTTGTGGAACTATCTTGTACTAAGTCAAAAAAGAGGATGAAATGAGCGAAAAAAAGTAATTTCTGTGTGACCTGGGACAGAATTTGCAAAGTTTCATGCCTGTTACGGGCGGGTAAGCTGGAAAAGGGAATAAAAAACACCCTTTTATGAACGAAGATTACAAATACGGAAAGATCGGAAGCAGCAAGACGATATTTATGGAACTAAAGACATTAGCTGATGTTGGACTAGTTGGATTGCCGAATGTAGGGAAGTCAACATTTTTGGCGGCGGTTTCGAGGGCTTTACCAAAAATAGCAAACTATTAATTCACAACTCTAAAGCCCTCAGTGGGGTATATAAAATTTGTCGACAATTTTTAAATGACGATGGCTGATATTCCGGGCATAATATAGGATGCCCATAAAAACAAAGGTTTGGGATTATAGTTTCTGAAGCACATCTAAAGAACAAAGATATTGGTTTTTATGTTGGACGTAACAAAGAGCGACCCTTTAGGTCAGTACAACTTGCTATAAAAATAGCTTTACGAATACAACCGATAGAAGTTTACGAGTAAGTATATATTTTTAAATATTCAGGAAGAGAGTGGTTGTGTTCAATAAGAGTGACAGATTGGGGAACAAGGGCGCGCTCGAGGAGGTGATGAATAAAATAGGATAGCCGTGTTTTCTGACATCTGCTAAGGAGGGAGATGAAGTTGGGAATGTATTGGTTGAGGTAAGAAAACTGGTAGATGAAGGCAGGGCATAGGAGGCTTTGGAATTGGAAAAGATCGGGAATACGTGATAAACTTATCTTTATGAGTGTTAATGGATAAATTTGAGTAATAATATGCAATGGGACGATTGACGGGTGTTATAATGTTTTGATAACCCCGTAATAAACAAAAACAGCAAAGAAGTGTTGGCAGTATTCACATAAAAATCATGCAATGCTACGGAGATTACAAAGTTGTGGGTGCCAAGATCGGGTCGGGTGCATTTGGTGAGATATTCACGGCATATAACAAGAAAAACTAGAAGTTTGCGATTAAGATATAAAAATCAACATCTAAAAATCCCCAGTTGTTTTACTAAGCGAAAATTCTGCAATATTTAGATAGTGATGGTCAAGCGGCTGATCGTGGGGTAATAAAGGTATGTCTGTGGATTTGACACCGTAGGTTTATGATTATTTCACGGAAGGAGAGTAGAACGTTATGATAATGAAGTTGTTAGGGAAGTCCTTGGAGTCCTTGTTCAAGGAGCACAATCGATCCTTTCCCCTGAAAACCATCATTATGATTGGGCTGCAAATATTGGACAGGATTGCATTTATACACTCCCAGGGGTTGATCCACAGAGACATTAAACCCGATAACTTTTTGATTGGGAAAGATATGTAGTCCGGGACGGTATACATGATTGATTTTGGACTGGCCAAGAAGTATCACACGAGAGATGGATGCCATATTGCCTACAAGGATAATAAAAATTTGACAGGGACTGCCCGATATGCCTCCATAAACACTCACTTGGGGATCGAGCAGGGTAGGAGAGACGATATCTAGGGGTTGGTGTATATGATGATATACTTCTTTTTGGGGAGTTTGCCGTGGCAAAATATGGACGCCAAGAACAAGAAAGAAAAATACGAGAAGATACTATAGAAAAAACTCAATACACCGCCGGAGGCGTTGTGTCAGGGGTTGCCCGACCAAATTGTGAGAGTTTTAAAGTATATACGGAATATATTTTACGACGAGAAGCCGGATTATGGATACATAAAGGGGGAGTTTGATTCCATACTGAGGGAGTACAATATGGAGAACGATAAAATGTTTTGTTGGAATACCTTGTGAGATTTTTTAATTTTTTTCCCGTTTGCAGTGTAGGAATGCGCTAGTCCAATAATTAGAGTATTGGATTGATACAGTTGTAGTGATATCAAATTAAACCACCTTTTAAGAAAAAAACAAAAAATATAATAACAGCGAATTCAAAATTGTATGGAAGTGGGAGTATTGGAGTAAAAGCTTCGTAGATCATCGTCAATGTTGAACTCTTAGTTGTTGGAGTACTACTTGTAGTATGCGGAGATGGTTAGGGACGAGTTAGTGGTGTATTAGTATATGGAGGAGAACAAAATTGGTATTGATGATCCTCGATATTGGTTGGGAAGGTTGAGGGCACTGGAGTAACGATGCTAATTTGTGGAGATTGCAAATTTGATAAGCAAGAAGGTGATGAGAAACTAGAAATTGCGAAGGTAAGATTTTGTGCTACTCTATTTATAGTCACTAACAGTTCTTCAAAATAGAGCTTTTTCAGGAGCAATTGATTGGCAAAATGAAGAAAATGTACAGTGACAGCTACATTCACAAAAGATCAGGTCGGGACTACGAGAACTTTTCATGCAAAACTCCGCTGAAGGAGGTTAGGAATGTAGGACTCAGTGAGGTCTACGTGGATTTTTAAAATCGCCATAACTACATGCTGGAGGACTATGCCCAGAGCATCGAGGATAACTTGCCCGAGAAGAAAAGTCTGGCGATGATCAGAATAAGGAGGAGGGACTAGGGGAAGGACCTGTCTTTCGTATCGAAGAAGTAGGACTGGCTGAATAAGATATCCCGGGAAATGCTGAAAAATCACAGCAATCACGAAGTCGTGAAGAGCAAAGAGTCAATGGCAGAAGACATGAGTTATGATAGTTTAACTGATGAAAGTAGCGCGAGTATTCAGAAAAATTGCAATCACGATTACAATGACAATGACAATGATGGGAGGAAGTCCTTGATATTGAAGAATATCGGGCTAGAAACACCCAAGAGGAGAGATACTGGCTATTCTTCATATAAAAACTTGGATTCTGTGGAAATTATCAATAGGAAAAAAATATGGAGACCTAGCTCGAGGAGTATACCCAAATCTGGATCGAAAAAGAGCCCACCCAAGATCAGTCCTGCTTTCAAAGGACAGACACATAACAATACAAATCCTTAAAGAAGGACTCCTGAAAAATAAGAGATGAGAGGAAACAGAGAGAAGCAGTTGACTCTGAATACGAACGAATTTTCGTTTAGAAGACGTGGGAACGGAACATAGAATGTTAATGTGAGTAATGGCGATGCTTTTGAGGGGAATTTTCAGGAGTAAAGTTTTAGCTGTATGAATTAAGCTAGGATAGAGGATGATACTCGCAGCTGTGGAAATCCAAACTTGCCGAAAAAGAATGAGAAACTTGGAAGCTTTGATTGTGACTCTTTCAATCTGGGGATTGTTATAAATGAGGCACAGAGATAGAAGTATGAAAATGACTATGAAGAGTTCTCTTCATGCACTTTTGAAATAAATTCAAACCAGTAGAATGAGGATCAGTACTCTTGCAAAAATTCTAGGAAAGGGGTGAAAGATCGTAAGAAGTTAGGATCGATTGAAGCAAAGTAGGAAAGAATAAAAATAGACGAAGAGAGCTCTTATACTTTTTAGGAGTTGTTGGAACTGCCTAACTATCCCAACAAAACTCCCAAATTTCGTAGGAATATGGATGAGATGGAGAAGAGGGTGTCTTTCAGTGAGAGGCAAGACAGGAGACAAGGGTTATCTGCAATTTCTGAGGAGAAAAGTTATAGTTACAGTTTTTCCCAGATTTTACCTTCTTTTGATAAATCTAAGTGATTTGGTCAAATTTTACCGGGTGAATATTGGATTTTAAGTACTTAAGAAAATAAATGAGTATTAGTATGCATTTTTATCAATGGGTAGGCTGCATAGTGAAAGCCTTTTGCCCTTTCCTCATTATACTGTGATTACTGAGGATTTGCTCATTAGAAGATTAACAGACCTGATCAGTGAAAACGCTGGTCACATATTTACCTTCCTATTGTGAGGAATCTTTGATGGAGTTCTGATGTTGAAAAATAGAATTATTACTACTTTTTTTTTAGAAACGCAAGGACGGTTAATTTAGTGTGTTCAAGTTGACTGGGTGGCTGTTTTAACTGCCCCTAAATAAATTGGAATCCAGGAGATCTGCAATTTCGCACTATTCTATTTTTTTGACCAATAAGTCGAGGATGTTGTTTCCGGATATTGCTTTGTATGTCCTGGTGAGTTAGCTTTCTAGGCAATGATAGGTCTTGCTGGCTACTTTTTTGTCTTTAATTTAAAAGGGAAAACTAAAATAGAGAGCGATATACCTTCCGAGCAGTTTTTGGAGATGACCTTCCTGTACACTGTGTATACTTTGGAGGGTCTTAACTTGTGGGAGATGGGGGATTTATTTGGCACTGATGCCCTGATCTTTAAACTGAAGGAATATTTTTTAGACAATGTTGCTGAGGAACTCGTCAGTTATCTTGGAAAGTTGTTCCTTGGCAATGATGGCCTGAGAGTTGGCATTGCTGCTGTGACTGTCTTTAATGTTGTGATTTGTGCATTTCGAGGGAGGTTCTGTGATTTTTTGACTGTTGGATTCCGAGGATTTTCGTTATTTAAGTTATTCCACGGATTGCTATATTAGGATGGAATTTGGATCGGACGATTAGTTTAGAATAACAGTGGTGTCCTTTCCTCGAGTTTACAAGAGCTACTGATATTTAAAGTTGATTTATTAGGAAGTATTTTTCCATTACTGCTATTTCCTCTAAAGGAAGAGGTGCAGGTTACGGTGATTTTGCCTTTAGACTTAATATGCGGACTGGAGTTACTGGCATGAGGATTCCAGAGTTTTGATTTTCCTTTAAAGAGTGTGGACCTCTTGCTATAGGGCTTGTATTTTTTGCTGCAGTTAGTGATTGAGCTTTTAATGATCTCTGTTATTTCTCTGAACTTTGTCTCTTTCATTTTTAATTGCAGACTTATACTATTGGCATTTAGAAGTTTATTGCTGGAGGTTATTTGACACAAACTGAAGTTCTTATTTCAGCTGCTGGACGACTAAGTTGTGCTCTTTCTCTCTCTTTTTTTCATTAGCAGTTTGATTTATAAGGAGAGCACGATATTCCTAGCATTTGGATGTTTGTTGGTTGAGATTGTTCTACACTATTTGGAGCTACGCCTATAGCTATCGTATTTTTTAGTTGGGTTGATTATTTGCTGGCCTGGAGTCTTTAAGTTATGCTATTTTGAGCTTTAGCCTAAACTTATGAGATAAAAGACGGTTACATTTAGTTTTAGTCTCGCATTCTTTCTATTTCGAGGTTCAAAGAGTCATTTTATTTCGAGTGAGTGATAATGGTCAGTTACAGCTATAGTTGTTGGGATTTAAGGACTGAGAGTTCTTTCTCTATTGAGGATGTATCGGGCTTGTAGGAGTTGAGTCTGATTTTGGAAGATTTCATTTGTTTCCCCCGATTAGGAATAGTAATTATATACTTCGATTTAATGTATTTATTTATATTCGCATCAATATATTGTGGTCATCTTTTTTAAAAAGCGGAGTTTAGAGCACAAGCCAAACAATTTTACCATTTATGTGATGTTGATGTAAAGGATCAATTAAACGGGTTGTTATTATAAGGTCCCTGTTGCTGATTTCCCCATTGCCCCTGCTGCTGATTTCCCCACTGTCCTTGTTGCTGATTTCCCCATTGACCTTGTTGTTGACCGTAGCCTCCTTGCTGACCATACCCTTGCTGGCCGTATCCTTGCTGGCCGTATCCTTGCTGTCCATACCCTTGCTGTTGGTAGCCTTGCTGTCCGTAGCTTTGTTGTTGCTGTCCCATCATCATTTTGAGTCCCATGAACAACTCCATTTTATTGGCGCGACCATCACCAGTTCTGTCTATGGCTTGCATGCATTGCCAGGCTTCCTGCTGTGATATCAGTCTGGGTTGGCCCATCAATGCGAAAACTTTAGTGAAGAACGCACCAAGTTAATTCACTTAGAGAGTACCGGAGCGATCCCTATCAAACTCGTTGAAGATTTGATCGACGTACATGCGTAGGGTATTATCGTCAATTTGTGACATGGTTCCTTGCTATGTGGAGATATAAGCGATTATTGAATAGAGAAAGTTTTATAAGCCTGCGATAACTTTTGAGAGGAAGTAAAGGCGATTATCGAAACTGATTTTATATTTATTAAAATCAAGGAGATGTTTTTGGGAATTTTGGCAGAATAAATAGATAGGAAATAATTTTATGAAAAAACGATATAGGTCCTCAAAAAAGATGCGTAGAAATTTTACAAAATGGAAGTTAGTTGAATAATTTATAATTACGAAAGGAAAAATAGCAGCGTTCACATGGGTAAAATAATATAGAACTACTCCTTGCAGAACGAACTAGGTGCGGGAGTCTATTCACGAGTCTTCAAAGCAATAAACTTGAAGACGAAACAGTAGGTTGCCATTAAAATGGTCAAGGCAGATAAGTTTAGATAACTGCCGAAATTGGAAGAAGGCACGATCAATGAGATCAATATATTGACGAATCTCTAGCCATGTCCGTACATAATAAGATACTATGATATGCTCAAGACCGTTAACAACTTTTACTTCGTCTACGAATTTTGCAATGGTGGCACATTGGAACAGATATTGAAAAAAACTGGCGTAATGATGGAATCCCAGGCACTCTGCTATTTTCGACAGATAATCGAGGCATTTAAAGTGTTGACCAAGCACAATATCATGCATCGGGATTTGAAACCTTAGAACATTCTCCTCCATGACGGCATCCTAAAAATAGCAGACTTTGGTTTTTGTAAGGTTCTAGAAAACCCGGATGAAATGGCACAGACCATGCTAGGGTCACCGATATATATGGCACCCGAAATTTTAAAGGGTGATTCTTATACCGTCAAGGCGGATGTATGGAGTTTAGGAGTGATACTTTTTAGACTCTTGTACGGATACTGTCCGTTTTAGTCAACTAATATTGCAAAATTGATTATAATCCTCGAAAGCGAGTAGTTAACGATACCAACTTAGCCCAAGGTATCCCCGATTGTGGTTCAGTTGATAAGAAGGATGTTAACCAAGGATCATAAGAAGAGGGCAGACTGGTCCTAGGTGTTTTCCTATGAAATAACATAGAACGGTGTGATGAAACTACCGAAGGAACAGAAGGACTCAGGAAATTACGGTCAAAATAACAATCATAAGAACATGTATGACAGTGGCATGGGAACAGTTGCTAGTAGTAATATATCGATGATGAATCCACTCGGAACCGACCATTATAATAGAAGCTATCACAATTCTTTGAGAGATTTTAAGGGGAAGACGGAAGTAGCAATATAAAGTAGGGCTGACAAAGATCTAAATCGTGGCCCATCCCGTGTAACAGAGAATAGAAGTTATCTTAATCACACCGGCTCCAACAATAACAATAGTCAGCGGGATAGATCGAAGAGTCCGTTCCGTGAGAAAGGGCCAAGCAACAAGATCGAAATGTACGTGAAAAATCACCATAAGTGTTTGGAAATAAACAGCTTGGCAATGGAGGTGGCGACATACTGCTCATTCAGTTCGATATGTATAGCTTACGTGTTGAGTAAGGGTGTTGAGAAATAGCTGTAGAATATTCTGTAGTCGAGTCGTAAGTAAAACACGGTAGATGGTCGATAAGCCAATGAGTATAGTGGGATAATTGCGATGGTAACTGAGTAGTTGGTTGAGCTGAGAGTGATCGCTGACATATATCGGTAGGAGCTCAAGGGGTATCGGCACTTGGCTATTCAGAATCTGGAGGACTAGAAGAAGATACATTTGAAGGAATTTATACGAACTTTACAGTTGTAAGCGAGGGAGTAGTTGGTCATGGTTGCGAGATTAGTTGACTATGTCGACGAAAGCTTGTTGATAAGGAAGGAGACTTATGAGAAGTTGAGCAAAGAGCAGCTACAGAGGCAAATCTATGGAAATTCCAAGTTGCAAGATTGATTCCACCCAGATTTTTTCCCTAACAGAGTCGAATTTTTCGATAAGAGCAGGTCAGGTTTCATAAAATTGATTAGTTTTATGTCTTATTGATTGCTGCCCGTTTTGCTTTTGGTGGATGATCGAAATATCAATGTTATTCGTTCAAAACCCTATTTTCAATTAGAATTAAAACAGAAATAAGGATCGAACGTTCGGTTTCTTTTCGTTGGCTACTTTAGAGAATAAATCGTTGAGCAGGAGTTTCTCCGGTTCTTGTTCAAATGAGAAAGAAATGCTCAAAGTTATCATTCTGATTGAGTAAATTTTTATTTGTCTACATCCCATATTTAAAGGAAATGAATTAATTATTTTTTTTCAAGGACTTTTCTTCCTAATGGTAGTTAGGCATAATTCAAGCTGTATTAACGAATCCGTGCATTGACCACTGTCTCAATGAAACAAGCATATTTTTTTTCGACTTTGACTGGGAAGATAAAATAATATGGATCAGCTTAATTTATTACTACGCATTTTTGGACTAGGGTAGAATAATGTAGAAGAAAACGAAGGTATAAGGTCGACAACTCACAAAAAAGGAAGCAGATACTAAAAATGACATAATTGCAGACTTACTGGCGAACTAGTGTGGGTAGTCGGACGTTAACTACAATTAGCAATACTACTTTCAGTACCAAAAAAGTTATCGGACTGGAGTTCAACTGTCGCTAGAGATGGAACAGTTAGTTTCAGTCAGAAATTAGTTGTGGGGACAAATTACGAAATTATAAGATAAGGCCATGGAGTTTAAGGACACTATAAGGGGAGAGCCACTGTAGAAAAAGAGGAGGATGAGGAGGGGCGCTGAATAAATTGACAGGAAATATAAATGTCCCCTCGGAAATTGTGAGAAAAGTTATGGGACTTAAGGCTCGCTGAGACAGCATTTGAGACTCAAGCACCCAGATTTCAAAGGCGAAGCACTATAGAAGTATATTAGTTAAAAAAAGTGATCAGGAGTTTACCACGGGCTATTAGGGATATCTTTTTAAAAATAAGATAAAACGTGTGATTAGTTCTTATTGATACAATCATAGTTCAGGGAATTATTCGTCTTCTTGGGCTGTTTTTTTAGCCTTGTGAGCGGGTTTTTTCAGCTCCCCAATTTTAGCTTGGTCTTATTAAGAAACTTCCTCATTGCAGGCTCTTTGGAAGAGTTATTCTCTTTAGGTGAGCTATTTGACGGCACGGTCGATGTCGTCGAGAGATTCAGGTGGCAGAACTTTCAACTTCTCGAACTGGACTTGGACACCGAATGGGACTCCAAACTTTTCCTATTTTTATTATTATTTGTGTTTTTTCGCCTTTTTACCCTTTTTCTTGGGTTGCTAATCGTCCTGCTTGCTTTTTTTCGATTGGATGACTTACAGACCTTTTTATTTTTTCCATTGAGAGTCCTAGGAAAGTTTCTTGTTGATGTTGATTTACTCGTGCCGTTACTCTTACTATGTTTTTTTGTCCTTGGGATATAAACTTTTACAGTAGTTGATAAGAAAGTTGCAGAGTTCGATTTAATTGATGTATTTTTTGAGGTGTTCTTATTTTTCGCGCTATTTTTGTTTTTTGGCGTATTCCTCTCGCTTTTCTTGATAGATTCGATCGTCAATTTTCCTTTTCTTGATTTTCTCCTGCCACTTGATGTAGTCAATGTAGTGTTTTTGTTTCCAGTACTCTTGTTTGGCTGCATTGTACGAATCCCAGACCTGATCGATTTATTCCTCCAGGACATCGATTTTTGAATCGAGTTATTTTTGCCGTTTGTGTTTGTTTTCTTTCCACTATTCCCACTCCTTTTCGTTGGCATTTCTGGCTTGTGACTTTTCGGTGTTTTAGCTGGCGATGTTCTGAATGATAGAGATAGAGTTACCCCTTTGAGTTTTTTGATTTGGTTGTTTTTATCCTCCATGGTCTGCCATAGATGGTTGCACTATTTTTCGAGCGGTTATTTTTCTTCTTTGATTTTATCAATTTCCTCGCTGAGCTATGCGCGAATTTATTCAGCATGGGAAAGTCTAGCCTTCATGTTCTAAGTGTTGGACTATGCACTCTGGATATTTCTCTTTTTAACCATGATTTCGTTATTGATCTGCTTTTACTGTTCTTTGGACAATTGATCGGTGAGGAGGCGGTGCTATAGGAAACGTAGGTCTTAGTAATCTTGAAGAAATTCGTTCTGAAATCGTAAATTTAACTACGTTCTATTTGCCCTGTTTTAGCAGCTTGTCGAGTTTTGCTCTGAGTTGGTTCCGAACCTTTACGGCGTCATTAAAACGTTCCCGGATTTATTGAACTTATTAGACCTGAGTGCGGAACTAGTCATAGTTTGCGTCTTACCCTTTGACGACTTTCCGGGAGGCGTTGAATTTTTACTATCTGATTGCTTTCTAAAATATTAGGGGTGTCCTACTTTCTATTGCTTGATTTTCTTGATTTTATCGATTATCTTTGTTTATTTTTATCGGTAATCTTTCATGTCGGGTTTTTTTTTTTCTTAATTTTTCTTTGGCAGAGCTGGAATTTCAGTATCTTCGGTGATGAGTTCGGGATTATAATCGTATTCCTGTTTATTCTTTTCCCTGTCTTGTTTGTCTTTTTCACGATCTCTCCTTTCGTGTTTTTCATGTTTTTAGTGGTTTTCGTGTTTTTCTTGATTCTGAGGTGGATGTTGTCCATTTTTTTATTGGTACTTCTTTTTTCGGTCTGGGATATATAGAGTGGTATACCTTTGTAGACACGCTATTCCTTGGGAGGAGAGGTTTCTTGTTTGGGTTACTCTGTGGGCTACATGAAGCAATCTCGGATGTATGAATTTATATTATGTACGTGGCTCCTATCAAAAATATGATTTAACTGTTGATTTAATATAAAAAGATATTTTTCTTAATTAATATTGACTATAATATCAGCTCTAAAGACAACTTTTTATGATGAGAAGGGGGAAATGTTGTCTTTCAAGCTGCAAGATGATGAATTAGTTTCAGAACTAGGCTTGTCTTTCGACTTTCGCGTAGATAGCATTAATGTAGTTTTTGGTCTTTATTGGATCCGCGAGTAAAACTTTTAGTTCCTATTTGCTGGTAGGTTTCTGCTACAGTTATAGAAGGAACCAGGATTCTGCGACTTGTATGAGGTGTGCCGCGATCTCTGGAGAATTGCAGAATGCAGTATAGAGAGTGTCTAGATAGGTTGAAAGAATGTCATTGAAAAACTAAGACTGATCCTGTACAAAATCCAAATTTATGTTAGGCTTCAGCCTTTCCCAAGTTTCCATACACTTACCTTTTTTAATCGTCTTTTTTAGCAAGCCCTTAAGAGACTTCTATATTAGAACGTTATCTTCTGCAAATTATGGGAAGTTTTATTCGCAAGCCTTGACCCTTCTGCGGTAGAATTATTTGTAGAGAAGGAACATAGGAAGGTGGAAGAAAACATTGGGGTAAGGATCCATGAAAGTTGAAGAGTTGCTGACTGTTTAAGCGACAAATTCAAGTGCATCAACTTTCGATCGGAGTTGACTTTTTATGGAGGATTGCGGACGTTATCGGATTTTTTTGGAGTGTGCGACTGGTTTTCGATGGGTTTCGGAGCTTATCTGTTAGGTAGATTGGAGAATTGGAGTATTTTTTACAGTTTAGCAATTTTGTGATTCTTTCAGGGATATTTTCGATATCATTTCGCGACTGACTCTCTGCTTATCAAGAGGTTAATCTCTTCGGTCACTTTTGCCGATTTTCTGTTGTTTTGCCACTTATTTTGTCAGAGAAATTTCTTAAACCTCTGCGATTTAGTCGAAATTAAGTTCATTTTTTTAAAGTTCTTTGTACTTTGAACGATTTGCCATGTCTTTAAAACCTATTTTTTTATTTGTTTTGCTTGTTTTTTATTGTGAATCATCTTCCACATTGATTTATTTGCTGATTGGAGTTTTTTAGTTTTAGTGAGAAGTTGCGAGATTGAGTTATTAGACCTATTACTAAATTTTGTTGGAAGCTCGTTAGTTTAATTAGGACGATGAAGACGGCAGCCGACCTATTTTTTTCAACTTCTTCTTGCTTTACCCTGGCAACTTGACCTGCTTTTCAGAAAACATTGCTTTGCCATTGCTTTTGTTTCTGTATTTTTAAAGACTTTTATTTACAATTTATTTCATCCATGCACTTGAATTTTCTTCAACATTGAACACCTTTTTCGCCTATTTATTTTTTGCAAAATCCACAGAATGTTTATTTGAGTTTCTCTTTGATTTTTTGCGATTTTTCTTATCGCTAACCTGGGTGTCATCATTGAGAATTTGGGAGGTTGCCATAGAAACCGTCGAATTTGGCAAGTTTTTCTTTTTTGAACGATTAGAGTTGTTATTGATGTGATGACTGCAATAATGAGAATTTTGCTGGTTGTGCTGCTTAGAGTTATGGGAGAACACAGAATTTTTGGAGTTGTTGACCGAATGCTGACCTACGGAGTCTCCTTTTTTTGACAAGGAAATTTTGCTAGTTCTTTTGCTGTTGGATTTTTGCTGGAAGTGGTTAGTGGGAGATCCAGCAAAGTGGATGGCTTTGGTGCTAGCTCTCCCATGATAGCAGATAGCAGACGATTTGTCCTCCGATTTTGAAGTATCGGAAGGTTTGAATCCGCTACTACCTCTAAAAAGTCTAGAAAAGGCGGTGTCTCCCCCATTTTTAAAGAAATCGCTGGTTTTGCTGGCATTGTGGCTGCCTTTTTTGAAGAGGCCATATCGTCTGGATCTTGATTTTTTTTCACTTTAAGGGCGTAGTGATGTTGTGTGGTGATGATGTTGAGAGTGATTGAATCGTTATTTCGTTTGAGACTTTTGGAGGTTAAGACTGACAACACTTGAAAAATATCGTGCTTACTCAAAAAAGGCTTTCAGAGTACTGCATTATTTGAGTTTTTTTAGGAGAAGTTGGTGAGATGTTTATTTTGGCCTCGCAATTTGTTAAAGGAAGGATAAGACTTACTTGATTGTAGCTTGCTAGGTTTAAAGCTACAGATTTGATTTCGATTTCTGTGACGATTATCCGATATTTTGGAGGAGAGGCAACGAGAAAA
>JAOWAT010000017.1:0-50750 GCA_028571025.1 Longipedia americana | reverse complement strand
TTTCACTCTGCAAAACGAGACTGTCTGCATCTTCTCACTTCGCTACAAGAATTACTATTTCAAATAACCTTCTAAATTGATTAATAATAGCAAAAAAGAAAAAGACAGTGGAAATCATCCCAAAACATGTCAACTCTGCAAAACAAACTCGTACTATCATAGTCAGCCAATTCAGTGGAACTTCTCAAGTCCAAAATAACAGGTTGGAAACCGAAGACCCGGTTGCACCGCATTTCGAAGATTCATCGTTTCAGATATCCAATCAGCCAACTATAAAATCTGTCTTCTCGCTACATAGAAACTGCAATAGAATATGTACTCATCAAAAAACTGTTGTGGATCTTTCGCTGTCATGAATCCTAGGGGGATCGATGGCTAGTCGAAGGAAGATTGATATTACAATAGGAATACGAGCACATGTATGCCTCTTGCTCTGTGACAAACCGTGACAGTAGTAATCATGCTGCCGTCATTAGTAAACTTGATATCAGGTCTAATTTCCAATTCCATCTAATGTGTTTGTTGACAGTGAAAACTATTGTGTAGTTTATCGCGAAGTGGCTTGAAACAATTGAAATTTCAAAAAATTTGGAAGCCGAACTGTATATAATACTCGTTCATTCCTTGCTGGGAGTTGATATGGGTATGAGTAGCTATCACAACTTGCTCAAAAAAATGACTTCTAACGGGCGAAATCCAAAAAAGAAAAGCATTTCTAAAAGTGTAAACGATAGTTCGATGTGTAAGAACACTTCTTGTCATGAATAGAAAAAAAGAAATCGTGACGCAAATGAGCGCCGATCCGCAAAGAGGATGAGACCGACAAGAGACGATATTTTTAAAGCTGTCAGTTTGAAAAAAGGAACTTCTTTCGAGTGGCAGACGGTTTCGAGTCATGGGAAACCAATAAAACATCGGGCGGAAGGAAGCGAAAATAGAATAAGGAAATATCGTGATTCATTCTTCGATCCGATCAGTGAGTAAAAATAGAATATTTCAATGTAGAACTGTAAAGAATAGCTGAAAAGAACATTATATGTACTGCCCTTACCAAAAATGAACCCAAAAAAAATGTAACTAAGAAACTATGAAGTCGAGATGGACAAAAAGGCGATGAATAACACAAATGGCAGTCCCAAGAAAATAAATGCCATGAACTAGAAAAATCTGTTCGCAGGGTGGTTTGAAAAATTGGAGAGGAAAATAAATTAAAAGGGAATGAAGAACACCAAAGTATCAGATTCATTTTTATCGTAAATTAATAAGGATGGGTACAAGTTGCCAGTTTCCACTCAGGAGTTTCGAATGGGAAAAGTTTGTGAGTATTATTCTAGCCACTATGAGAATGCTCATGACCTGGAACTCGGAAAAACCAAAGATAAAAAGACGAGATTGTTACCCGACAAAAGATCTACTTTCTACCACAATGCCGCCATGAACATTAAAAGGGACGAAGCTAACGAGTCTACATATGCGCATCTAACCAATCGCAGCAAAAAAACAAACTTCGAAGAATGGTGCTAAATAATCCGATAAATTAAGAAGAAAGGACAATAAAACTACGATTTTGTGACCAACAGTCTGAAAAACGATGGAATATTGAAAAAGAAGAACAGACTTCGAAAATTCGAAAAGATTGAGAGCATTTCCGACGAGGGGCATGAGGAACCAGTCAGGGACAATAAAAAGTAAAACAGTGTAAGAAAAGAGAGTGGAAACACTTCGATAGCTCATTTAAAAAGAGAAGAAGACAATAAAAGTTTCCCAAGTGGGAGTTAAAAAAGAATAATAAATCACTTTTTCAACATCGAATAACCTTGGAAGGATTAAGTCGGAACAGAGAAATCCAAAGGGAAATTCAAAAACCCAAGACCCTGGAAAATAGATCGGGCTCAATTTTTGGAGGAGAGATAGAGAAGAAACGAAAAGGCTAAGTCGTCAACATTTATAAGAGAACCTCAGAAACCGCTAAGACTCCTGATAGTATGATGGTATGATATTCATTCACTTTTATTGGTTTTGACTAGAATGTGAACATATAAATATTGTGTTCAATCATTTTTCATGACCGAATTTGACATTATGCCTACAAGATGGACAATTTGCGTTACCCTATAACCAAGAATCAATGCATTAGCAATGGAAAACGTGTCCGCACTGAAGCTGCCGACCAAACTAGCCCTTGCCAATCACAGTGAGGCAAATGTTGCAATCCTGATCTTCAGCAACTTCCTTCCGCTCAGCCATCAATTATACCTGGTCTCTACTCAGCCCCCTAGTCGGCACAACATTGTCAAATAGCAATGATGATCTGCTATCCGTTTCGATTATCCTGAAGTTAGGATTCTGGAATCCCTCACCTTGTGCTTACATTATCAGACGTCCTATTCTGTTGAATATCTCAATCCGAAAGTTTTTCAGTCCCGCACCAAGACTATTCTGCGGCTACTACCGAATCATCGAATAGGACTCATTTATTCTCCGAAGCTACTATTTCTGAAGTTAAATGCTTCCACCGTTGGGGAAGTGGGCAAACGATGTTTTTAGAATCTTTGCGATTTGAGCGTCCATAATAGCTTCGTGCATTTAAAAGTGTGTAAACTGATCAGGCGAGTAGAGAATCCCATTAGCGCACGGTTAGTTTTGCTGGTGCTCAAATAGTTGCAACTGGAGTTGCTTCCGAGTTTACTATTGTTTTTTCTGGAGCTATTTCTAGAGCTGACGTTTCATTCGTCTTTTCTGGATTCTTTCTACTGTTTTTTGCAGCTATTACTAGCCTTTCTTACGTTACTAACACTCTTTAATTCTTTGCAGTCTCTTTTCCTCTTCTTTCCTTTGCCCCTCTTATTTCTCTTATCCCTGCTTATCCCGATACCTTTCTTTGCACATGTCCTCTTACTATGTTTTCTTTTACTAAAGCTCATATTCCTACTTTTATTTTTTTACTCCCCCTTTTTCCATATATTCCAACTATTTCGACTATTCCAAAGGAAGTTCGTCAAACCTACACTCTTTTTATAGACTTTTTCTCTGATTTTTTTGAGAAATAGCTTGTGTATCGGTTTTTATTTGACTCAACAACTCACTGTCACCATTATCTGTTGCAATTTTCGAGATGATTTCTTACTTTTTAGTGACATTACCGTTTTCTTACATTCGCTATCGATTGTAGTTTTTGATCTGCGAATTATATACTCCTTTGAGCTTGTTGTTGATCAACTTCTGCTGATTTACTATTTGATTAGTCTGTTTCTTCTCAAAAATATTGCCGTGGTTGCGATAAAATTTACTCTGCTGGTTTTTTGACGTAGGCCTAGGATCCATAGTGCTTGGACCGCGAATGGACGGAAGAATATGTGAAGTTTACGATTTTTTGTCTAACTTTTGCGCTATTTTTTGACTGTGGTTGTTGCTATTGCCGACCTTCTAGAGTTACAGCTTAGATGGCACATTTTTGTCTTTTTGATAAACTTTACGAATAGGGCGTTAAATCAGTTTAGAAGGTGCAGGCGAAAGATTGATATTTTTAGAAACAGTTGTGTTTCTCGTATTCGTTATTCGGAGCATAAAGCAAGAGAAAATCAGTTTTTTTGCTTATTTATCTTTCCTTTATTATGATTTATGCCCACTGACTAAAATGATCAAAAATAGGTAGATATGCATAAAATTTCTCTTTAATTTTTTTTAATCATGATAAGGGGACAAAAAATGTTGACAAGTTCATTTTTCAAATACTCGGGATTCGAGGGAAGAACAAAGTTTGGGTACGCTACCCACCTGGTACGGTAAGGGAAACAAAAAGCAATAGGTGGGTGGCTGTTTCTCACGGCAGCCGGCGTACTTGGAATGATTGTTCTCGGAGGATACACAAGATTGACGCACTCGGGACTAAGCATGGCGGATTGGAGTCCCTATACCAAAAGATATCCTAGAAATGAGTCTGACTGGAACCAGTAGTTTTAAAAATACAAGCAGTGTATCTAGTACCAAACCGTCAACCGCAACATAACCCTGGAAGGTTTCAAGCCCATCTACAACGTGGAATTCGCTCACAGAGCACTCGGCATCTACATCGGCTATCTGTTCATGTTCCCGTTCGCCTATTTCTGGTCCCGAGGATACCTCCTCCCAAAAATGCGAAACCGTCTGTTCGGATTATTGGCCTTGGGAGGGGCGCAAGGACTCATTGGCTGGTGGATGGTTAAAAGCGGATTAAAATAAAAACCCGACTACCAAAACAGACCGCGGGTCAGTCCTTATCGACTCATGACGCACCTGATGATGGCCACCACTATTTATTCCGGACTCATCTGGAACAGCTTTTCTCTACTTATCAAACCCGTAGAAATTGACGTTGCAGATATTAAGAAAATCAAGTACATGAGACGTATGAGGATTACAGGCGTAATACTCATCAAGTTTTTAATGTTCAATATTTTAACTGGCGCACTAGTGGCCGGAATCGACGCCGGAAAAGTGTAAGATATTACGAGATATGCAGTTATAACACCTGGCCGTTAATGAACGGCAAGGTCATGCCATCCACTGCCTTCGAAAGATAGCCAATATGGAAAAATTTTTTTGAAAACAAGGCTTTAGTCCAGTTTAATCATAGAATGATGGCCTATGCAACCGAGAGCGTGTCTCTCTATCTGATGTATACGATATTTAAATACAAAATTGGGGGACCAGCAACCATGGCCGGAGTGTTTGCATTTGCAATGATTAACTATCAAGCGCTAAGTGGGATTCTAACACTGTTAAACTTAGTTCAGTCTGAAAGGGCCAACATGCATCAGATGAGCGCTATATTAACACTGACTTCAGCCTTGGTACTGGTCTACCTGTCAAAAGGGAAGGTGGTGCCCTCGCCTAAATGATTTATAGTCTTGGTTGTACAGCGGCTTGAATCACGGCAGTCTCTGAAGTTCAAGTCTATGGAAAACATTTCATTTTTATTAATTTACTTTTCTTAGAAACAATTTCATATTTTATATATTTTAACGGAAATTTGAGTAATTCGCTCAAAAAGGTTTAAAACTAGCGACTTTATTTGCTAACTTTGAGATCCTGAGTATTGTTTCATTGGAAGGAAGCGCAACTAGTTGGAGATGCTCTAATGCTGACAAAGATAAGAGACATAAATTGATCTTTTTAATGACAAAATTCTCAGTTTCTCATATTTTTTTTGCAAAGAGTTATGACTGAGTTAGGGTTAGAAGTCAGATAGTTAGTTGCCTTTTAATGACAATTTTGATGCATTTAATTTCTTTTTCTCCAAAATATTCTGTAAGGATCGTATAATTTCAAATAAGAAAAATGAGGAAAAAAAGGGAACAAGGAGATCGATGTGACGGAGAGTCCTGGTGCTTAACCCCACTGCCCAAAAAATTATCACAAAACAACAAACTAGCTGCCGGAACTCCCCATTCCAAGAGCTTGATTACTCCTGAAAGGAATGCGAAGAGTAAAATAAATTAAAAATTCATTGAACTGGAACAGGCACTAAGAGCAATATAACAATATGCTTGACTTGGATGATCTTAATCAACTATTTTTTAAACCAGAATTCTCACTCATCAAAAAAATGTTAAAACTTCCCATTGCGAATTCTGAATGAAGTATCTCAAAAAAAAAACTTTTTAGAAAAGTTCTCCAAAAAACGGGTCTCGACTCGCAAAACAGTCTGCTTGAAGAGATTTTCAGGTTTTTTTTTATTCTTAGCATTATTCGATACGAATTGGGTTGTTTATTTCAAATTTCACGAGTTTTCTAATGCCAAAGAGAGGGCTAATAATTTTAACTAATAGGCTGATTTAAAGAGAGTATCATAATCATGGCTAGATCTGTCAAAACATATGATAATATTGCTGCCCAAGCATGTTATACGGGAAATTCATTGCCGAATAACAGAAATTTAAAGGTTGCTGTGGGATTTCCTGCTGCTTTTTTAACATTTTTGTCACGAAATCCTCCCCTTTGAGCTAAGTTTGCACTTCCACCGATATTTTTTCAACTGGCTCAACTTGTGCCTGAGCGCCAATCGTCCAAGAAATATGAAATATTTTTCTATTTTGAGTTGTGAATTCCTGATATCTCTCCTGATATCTGACCCGACCGACCTTTTGCTTTAACTTAGTTATAATTCTCCCAATGATCTTATGACGGTCAAGCAGTTTTTGATGGTGGCTTCTACACTGGATAGAATTGCGAGTTCCCAGAAAATTCGACATTAGTTTGAATATTTTCGCTTCTCTACGATAAAAGTAGAAACTTTACCTTCGTTTGGCCTTAGAGTTCAATTGAACTTTGTAAAAGTCAAGAAAAATGACATATTTCAGTAATTCTTCTTCTGACCATTTTCCCGATTAACCTAGACTTTTATACGTTGATTGAGTTTTTTTTTCTATCTCACGTATGAGTAACTAGAGTTTGAGTCGTTTTAGTAACTTGGAGTGTGATTCATTCGGGTTTTCTCTGACTATTTTATTTTTATATTTTTAAAAATGAAAAAGGGGCGATGGAAAGGCCTTAAACTCGATTAACATTTATCATTTCGAAAGAAATAATTTAAAATAATTTACGATCCATTCGATCAAATTGCTGAGTGATTGTCAGTAAATTTGTCTTTTTGAAAAATATAATGATAACATTAAAATATGAACGAAAATTAATCTTAATTACAAGAAAACTAAAATCCAAATCAAGACCTAGTTGAGAACCGGTCAAATGACCGGAGTGATGCAGAAGATTAGTTACATGAGAGTGGCAGCAGGTTCCATCGAGCATTCAAACAACTATGCAAACCATCAAACATTCAAAGAACAATCGGAATGATGATCATCCTCGGAATTGTCATATGGATCGCCAACACCTACCTATCCGAGAAGGCCCTTAAATAGAGACAACCCAATCGCATTTCCAGTAGCAACGCACCGGAAATGGTGGCCCCCGATTAGACACAACTACGATCTTTTCACTTCTATAACTACTTCGTTGAACTAGCAAAGAACAAAACCGCCAGCCCTTCCTCAGTCCCATAAACGTACACCTAAAACTTTCAAAACATCACTTTCTGGTAAATGTTCAGCCTTTTCAAAGTACTCCGTGCCATCTAATATGCAAACCAGTGGCGCGGCATTTAAAATGACGACTAGAATGAAAACAAGGTCGACGCCACCGATGATCCAGAATATGCTGAAAACTAAGATGTCGTCAACATGACCGATATCTACTCTTAAATACCCATTCAAGACCAAGGTAAGTGTGCTTCTTGCTACTCCTTTCCAATTGTAGCAACTATAGAGTATCTATACTGGAAAGTTGGAGTAAAAGTTAAACTATCGTAACAGCAACTTATCGATTGCTCCAGACCTGAAAAAGATGCCTAGAAAAATGGATGCTAAAGCGGAAACATGACTAGGGGATTCTAGTACGCAATGGAAGTAGGTTTGGTATCTATTGATGACTATCCCTACCAAAGCACAGACGGACAGAGTCATAAATGCAAGGTTACTTAGACAATGAAAAAGTACAAGATATCGGGATTTGAAATACTGAGAAAGGGATGTCTCGCCATATAATAGTGGTTACAAAAAGATGTCCCGGTGGCCGCAATGATAGCAGGCGAGAGACTATCATACTGGAACGAAAAAGAGGCATTTGCCGATTGTCGAAGGGATAGGCCTAACCACGCAGTTACTATTATTGGACTCTATGAAAATAAAGATTACTACGTTAGGAATAGCTGGGGAAGGTCATGGGGATGGGAAGGTTACTTTAGACTGTCGAAAGGAAACACTTGCGGGGTCTGCAAACAAATAATGATTGTGCCCCTTCTATAGATGGAAGTCGGGGAGGTTATCCCAACAGATAAAACTTTGCCGTGATTCAAGCTAAAAGGGAAAAATATCCTTCAACCTATGCTACTACTGTTGTATCACCGAATATGTTGATTTAATGAGTCTATGGTTTTTGCACTAGTTCTTGTTTTTATTCCTAATAGAACCTTTCATATTTATAAAAAATGAAACAAAGTTCGATGATATTTTCGAAAAAAAATAATTAAAAACAATAAGGTTGAGCTCTAAAAGCGTCAGAGAAATTTTATAATCTCAGCAAAATGGACCTATAATACAGGAGTCATAAGGATCCCAAATTAACTTAGAACTTAAGTCACTTAGATCGCATGTATAAATCAATATTGATGTCAGTCAAAGATGTTCCAGCCTCGTCCCTCCCAAAATAAATGAAATCGAAAATATGCAGGATGCTAGAAAAAGATAGTGTCTATAAACTATCGCAATATCTAGAGAAACAAGCCATAGGATACTCGAGTGAAATTGGCACAATGGGTAGCGGGTGGAACATCCTACACATGTGTGCCAAAAATAATGCAGTTGAATGTCTAGAGTATATCCTAAAAAGCACGTATCAATAAAGCGGACAATAAGGCTACTTATAACTGCTAGGAACCAAAACAGTATAGAGTTACGGTGTAGTGAGCATCTGCGTTATAAACCGCGCTGACTAATGCCTTTCTCTACTGACGCAATGTGGCGGTATTGACATACAAGGTGTCGACATGTACAAGGACACACCCTATCAAATAGCGCTGAAAAACAAAAATGACAAAGCCATCGAGTTACTGTCCAGGTACTAGAACAAAATTCGGAAAAAAAGATACATCAATAACGACCTACTCTGCTAACCCATAGTCCTGAAGCAGGATCAGAGTGGATGCGATCGCGTGGTGGGCTGTCTTCTGGGATGCTTCACACTGGGTTTGTACAAATAATAGGAAAGCACAAGTCACAACAACCGCCACAAAATGTGCGAGAACAAGTTATCAACCTTGGCATCGACACCGGAATAAGGAAGTCCGATAGACTACATCTAAATTGGGGGGAGCAGCAAGGACATCAGCGGCTACGACATAGTCTGGAAAAAAGCATCGTAAATAATCAGCACCAATCGGCACAACGGCGTCAACCTATTCGACAACTATAATCCCTGGAGCATCTAATAGAACAACCTCATCCTGAAAAACAATCTCATGGTTTTCCAAAAAATCAGTTAGTATCCCTGGCTCGTTAGAAGACTCATCACCGTCGACAAAACACGATAAAAAAATGCCCCGCTTCCCATCGCCAACAAGTATGACGTCCACATATATCCCAATATGGTCGCACACAAAGTTAAAATCGACGAATATGTCCCCTTCATCAAATAACGCAATGAACCCATGTTCTTCAGAGATGACGGGTAACTATGGCCCATGCTCGTGCAAAAAGCACTCGCCAAATGGTACCAGGGCTACCTCAAACTCAATACTGTCGGAATCAGGTAAATGATGATGATCATGACCGGCGGTCACTCCTTCGTCAAAAAGACTGATCAGATCCGAGATGTTTGGAAGTACCTCCAAGAAATTGATAGTAGAAAAGGTCTCTTCCTGCTAGTCGGGAAAAAGGGGAATTCACTGTCAGCGGGATCATATACAAAAACCAACGTTTTAACTAACTAAATATAAGTCATTGATAATTCTCAGAATGGAAGAAACAACAAAGATCAAAACGCATGCAGCAACAACCACAGAGTCGGAAACAACAGGACCCACGAGGACAGTTTTATGGTCCTAAACTTCTACGAAGACGGAGGACATCGATACATTCTGGTAAATTGTCCCTTCGTATCCTAAGACTTGAAAGAAAAGTAGCAATACGAAACACGTCAAATGAAACTCATGAAAATACACCACAACAATCGTAATCAAATGTGTGTCTGGATCGATCTTGACAAGTTTGCGGAATACTTCGACAGAGTAGTCGTATCTTACATGGGATAACCCTAAAACCACGAAAGATCCTAATTAAAAATTAAAACCGGAAAGTATGTCTTCTGGAAGTATCGCATCGACAGCAAAGGATACTCCGGACCCTCCTCAGAACTCAGCTTCTGTCTCGTCGATGGCAACACCCTCCAGAGCTACGATTTGAGCAAGAAAATGCAAGGTTGGAAAAATTAAGGCTCCGAGATGTTGAAAGTCCGTGAAAGCTGCGAAATATTTAACAGCATAGCTAATGCCACAGGCAGGCCCGGCGAATATTTCTGCAAATACGAAATTGACAAGGATTAATAGAGTAAAGGTGCAATGAAAAACTTAGTACTGGTATGCTGGGCAAACGAGTACGTTCAGTTATAATTCATCGAAGAGTAGTTCGGAGTGTTATAGTGGCTGAGTAGCTGGAAAAAGTACGCAATAAAAAATTGGCGAGATGGAAAACCGCATCGAATTTAGAATATCGGTGACATAGTCATGGTGCTGCTGAAGGAGGATACAGCTGAAAAGGTCTACCTTCGGAAACACGTCGATAAGCATTGCCTTTATGAAGGATCCTGTGAGGGTGAAAGTGTCGAAATGGTCAAAGATGGAAGGTTTTACTACACTGTTTTTAAAGGAACAGCTGATTAGGGCGTTTTGGTATTCGATTATCAACTTCCGAAAGGCTCATGAGGCTAGTGATTACCTTTGCTGTAAACTCTTGTATAATTCCCGTTTTCGATTTAATTCCGTGATGACGTATTTTTGGGCATCAAAATAAATTAAGCAATATTGAGATAAAACTGAAACGACATTTTCTGAATTGAAGTTAGGTATTCATTTAGATAGATAGAGAGGAAAGGGATGGTATTCATAGTATACAAAAAATCATAAAAGAACAGCTTTACGTTATAACTTAGCAACCAAACCTTAGTCGGCGACGTTCTATCCAGAATAATCGAAAGTAAGCACCCACAAATACCCTATCTTTAGTCAATAACATGAGATTGTACTTGGATAGATTAATCTGGAGCATCGACGAACTAGCGAACAAAGGCATCCTAAAGCCCGTCTAGTTGCAAGCCGTCAGTCACGAAGACTACGAAAAGAACTCTCAAGAGTTCGCTGACCTCCCGGAAGAAAAAAAATAGTTTGGTTCAAAACCAAAAGTTCAACCCCCTTATCGCTACGCACACGACAAAAATAATCAACGACAAGGCATCATCCTTCCATAATAACAAAACAAACTCATCCTCGATGCCGTTGCGTTCGCTCGTCAAATTATGTAACCCAAAAAATAAACTGCTAATAAAAAGGAACTACTCTCCGCTATCGAAAAATTAAGGGAAGCAGTCATGATAGCTTACCCCGCATACATTGGATTGCCGTAGTGGGAACCCAGTCTTCTATTGCTGTAAGAAAAAATCTAACTATAACTCCTATAGTCCGAAAACTACGATCTCATTGATATGGATGCATCTGTCTGGTGGGCCGATAAAGAGATGCAAAAGACGAAATCGTTGGCATAGTACGTAGGGAAAAATTAGAAAACAAAGGTCATTCTGAAAGTGCAAAAAAAAGGGAGCGACAAGCCAACTAGGGAACCGCCAGTTGACGCCGAAACCTATAAACAGATGGTCAAATACTACTACAAAAAGGTCGAAGAAAACAAAGAGTTCTAGAAGAAAAGCGTGGAAACCCACTATGAGGAAGTTCAGGGCAAGTCCATGAAGTAAGCCGTTCACCTGGAAAATGACATAAAGTACAAACCGTGCTGACAGAAATTACCGCTGGACATGTTGGTATCAAGTAATGACTGTGTTTGTTGATAAAAATGTAATGACTGTGTTTGCTGATAAAAATGTAATGACTGTGTTTGCTGATAAAAATGCACACTGGGAATATTGGGGACGATAAATTTTTTATTAAACTGAATACGATTGACCGTCCGAAGAGCGTTTTGTCTTTGTAGCAAAGTTGTGTTTTTCTTTACCATTCGCTCGAATTCCTCTGCATTTAATCGAATTTGAAACATAAAAACACATGGAGTAAAAATTAGTTCTATAGAAATAGCGCTCGAATCAGACCCCACCATCTTCCTCCACCAAGGTGTCCAGCGAGAACAGAATCCTGGACAGGAAAGATCACGACCCCTCTGTCTTATCTCCAGTCGCCAGAACACGCATGGTCAGTCCCAGCCGAATCTAGCACATCAACATAAACGCCGTAAGAATGGCATCTACTTCCAAAGGTAACCTAATCAGAATATGTTCCAACGAAAATAACGGACTCTCTACTAATCCATACAGCACCAACAACATCTTGCCCGAGGAAGGCATCGATGTCACTGAGAAAATCGCCTGCTAACACTAAACCACCAACAAAACATCGACAGCCGGCAGTGAACTTTGCGATGTTGTGGAAAATGTTCGTTTGGAGTTCTAAAAAAGGATGAAAGACGAACTGAGAGTTCAAAACCAGTATTGGTCTGCCTAATGCTAAAAACTGAGGTATAAAATGTCAATAATAAATTTAGAGAAATCGTAAGGTAAAATCAGGTCAGAATATAAATCCAGAAGATGAAAATCGATGAAGTCGCACAAAAAAAAGATGGAAAAGACGATAAATCAGTGGGAGTGATGAACAGACTACGAAATTCGTTGCAAGCATTTCGACAGTATTACGAACAGTGCTATTAATACACAGTGAAAAGAGTAGAAGACGTAGAATCAGCCATGGCCCACATGAAAAATGACATTTAAATGGAAAAAGTATGTTCGGATACCGCAAAGCAGTGCGCCGAAGAGATACGAGAAAAAATAGTAGACTTTGTAAGCAGGTGGAATTTGCTCTCACTGGAACTGAGGCTAGACACCATGGACAGATTGATCTAGTTCGGATAGGACTGGGATAGAGTGGGGTTAAAAATGTAAAATTTTGAGGATTAGACCTTTCGGATGTTTTAATCCATGGTGAAAGGAAGCGTCTTGCTAGAAGAAGTGAGCAAATGCAAAACGATGCTGGCCAGGGCAGGAAGTATAGCCGAGAAGGATGATCAGTGCGAAGATATTGTTATTTAGAAACAAGTTCATAGGCAACAGGGGCAATATGAAAACAAAATTTAAAGTAAAGTGCTCTAAATTGCATAGAAAATTCAAAAACTGGGATGTGATCTACAGTCTCTATAAAAACCAAGGCAAACATGTGAGCCAAACTTCCGTGCAAATTAGGAAACTATAGAGTCTACGATCTGTACAATCAAAACTTTGAAGAACAACGATGACCATTAAACCATGAATTCAAACAGCGGAAAACTCAGTTTCGAAGGAGGTTTCATCAGAAAAAATAAAAAATAGACCGGGTTCAGTGCCAAAGAAAGAATCTAGTCTTACTTAAAATTGCTGAAAGAAGAACAGGAGCACTGCCATCAGCTGGAAACTAAAATTTAGTAGTTTGAGACAGAAAACGAGGAGTTAAAAAGGAAAGTAACCAATATTCAGTGTTATTCCTCAGTAAGCAGGCTAGCATTTTATAAATGTTGCGGAGTCGTAATTGTTGGTAGCAAACAGCAGTAAAAACCGATGACAACGACAAATACGAGCGAAAAATTCAATTTTGACTCTATCCTTGGGACGAGTTCCAGTGTCACTCGCTCGAAAACGACTTATGATTGGATTAACATTTCAGTTCCTACACTTCAAGAAGAACTAAAGAGAGCTCGATCACAATTGTAGTAATCAAAGAGGGAAAACACATACATACTCAGATAGTGCTCAACACTGAAATAAAACAACCGTAGTTTACGCGATCAGCTGAAGAAGAATGATCTTGAAATGAGGCGCAAAGTCGACTAGCTGGAAAACATTAACAAAAGTTTAAGAGAAAGCGCGAGGATTATAGATTAGAAAAATCTATATTTGAGAAAGCAACTCAATGGCACGGAGAGAAACATGGAGAAATTAAAGAGTGAATAAAACAGTAGCGATTGCAATTTGCTGAGAGTGGATTTCTAAGACTCCTCAGAAAGGAAGATTCTGAAGAGCAGGAGCGATGCTCAGCTAAGAAGAGTGACTGATGGAAAAGACCCTGCATTTACGAAGTAGGTAATGAGATTTTCCCAGAATCGCGATACGCATCCTGATGCAACCCAAAAATCATCGAAAAGCACATCAGGCAGCGCAAGACTGGCCTAGCTAAAAGGTAAACATGTTGATTAATTTATGTCAGGAGTTTTTTTGGCTCACGGATTCCAGCACCCCGTCAAGTGCGAAGTTGACTAGACTGGGTACCTGAAAAACTCAAAATACGGAACTTACATCATGGATAACAACGGCAACCTGTTTTAACTGTCCAGAGACGAGCTAACCATCGCACAAAACTAAGGCTTCATCGAATTACTATGATTTTTGTTCACTCCCTATGTCTGACAAGCTGCACCCAAAAATTAAAATATAATATTGTTATAGTCCTCTTCAGACCAAATAAGATAAGATGAGTCAAATCAAATCAAATCACTGCTCTGAACAGTGCTTCAGATCAAATGTGTTTAAACATCCTTGTCAGTCCATCCTCCCCGACAGCCTCATAAACATCATCGTATATCTTTCCTCTCACATAATTATAGAGTTCTTCGGGATCCTTGAAAGCGACTATTCTGTCCTCCATGTTGATCATGAATTACGCTATGACATTAGGAATCACGTTAATTCCGGAAACTATCAATAGGTCGAGAGTTCTTTTGTAAATGGCAAAGTTCATTGAAATTGCAGTCAACGAGGAAACGAGTGCCGAAGTGAAGATCATCTCCGTAGTAAAACCAGTTTCCAATACTTTCTAATACGCTCTTGGGGAATGCTCCTTGAGCTTCGAATCCAAACGATAGCAAAGGTCGGTCAGAGTCTAGCGTTCCAGAAACATCACCTTTCTCAATCCCCTGTCCATCATTATATGCCTAAAAATTACAAAGCATTTCTATTCGATTTATTCATTGCCCGGTACTTTGTTATCAAGATAATGAGGCTGTGTCTAGCCATGGTTGATTATGCTTAAAATTATCGTTCCTGCAATGAAGTTCATGCCCTGAGTGTACGATAACTACTTATCGTATACACTGTAGGCATTAAGCACTCTGGAAAGCGGCTATTTGAGGACCGTTTGAAACAGCTTATGAGGGTGCGTGCGGAGAACATCTTTTTAGATTTGCTTCTTTACTAAGTCTTGGGTTTACGCTTCCGATAGGATCTGAGACAGTTTGGACTGTTTTTTGGCAGGGGTATTTGTTCGAGATAAGTGCAGCCAGATCGCTGTTCGCATTCTTTTGGGAAACCCCTAGCGGGAGTTTTTTTACAGTTTTTATCGATCAAGTTTGCGATCGGTGTTGAGAATCAGTAGCCATTGCTTATGGTTGATGGTGTGCTACTTCTTGAGGGACTGTTTTTACTAATTGAGAATTTTCGATGAAAGCACCCGATCCTTTTCCTGACTCTTGGGTCGTTCCTTGACTCTGCTTTGTCTCTGATGATTTGCTTAGTTTCTGAAGATTTTCCTAAACCACTGCCTAATCCCCTTTGCATCCTCATGATTCTCTGATAAGTCTGGATCCTCCTATTTCATGGGTTCCCCAAACATCCTTCTCCAATGTCTCTAATTCTTCTCCGGTAAGTTCTTTATGAGATGGTAGGTGTTCACTTTGAGACTGAAAAACTTTATGAGTTCGTCCACCTTACTAAGATCCGAGTGAAGCCTTTCAAAGTTCTATTGAACATTGGGCTGGATCTGCAGACGGAACTACTCCTCAGACATAACAGTCATCAAGTTCTAGAAAGTTCTCGTCTTCAAATGTGAGACAATTGACTTGAACAGATTCTGTCCGATGTACCTCGGAACAGTGTCCTTGATCGTCTGGAAAACCTTTTTAATGTACGTCTTCCCAATATACTTGATCTCAATGTAGATCTGCTGCTATGGAGAGTAAAGGTTGGACTGCACCGACCGATACCCCCAGAAGTCCTCCGCAGGCGCATGAATATACTAAATCTGCGACTGGATACTCCTCGAAAACTACTATAGAAAACAATCACAGATACGTTCTACGTCCTGAAGCTACTTATCAAGGAACCTATCCAGAACGTTGCTGTGCAGGAAATAGTGCTCAATCGCCTCTTCGATTGTCTTAAGAATCTTCAGCTTGGACGCCTACAGAGTGTACAAAATCTATCTCTGAAGAGTCTTAAGCGGAGGAGAAAAGATGTTGCGAAAACAGGTATCGGGAAGGAAGCCACCAATGGAATGGTAATTGCTCCTGCAGGGATAATAATCGCAATTACATTTTGTACTGTTACTCGATGAACCCCAGTGGCATCATGTCAATCTCTTTGGAAAGTGTGTCTCCCTGCACTTACCACAGACCCTCCAGCAACTCCATCACCTCCCAACGAATCGATCTCGTTTTCATCCAATCCTCCCTTACAGAATAAATCCCTATATATTTACTCGTTCAAACTTACCTTCCAATGACGACGTCACGAGTTACTGGTACAACTGCATGCAACGAAAACCGTATGACTCATGTCCCACATGACCATCCAGAACCTACTTCCACTCTACATATCTTTGGACCGATTTTCTCAACTGCTTCTCGTGCTGCTTCATTTGCTGGTAATTGGTCAGCAGCTAAAATCGGGATAATGATTCGTATCTCTTGAAGATTTAGTGGTAAAGCAGCGAGTGATTCCGGGTGTCGCTGATCACAATGTCCAGTTTCTGAAGATTAAGATGTGAAGTCTTGAGTCCCATGAGCTCGAGATGCGTGGTCCGATCGGGCTATAAGGAAAAATCCAAGGAAGCGTTGAACTAGTTTGGATATTTAATGAAAATGATTTGTTTTTTAGTGCGTAGTTTTTGTATTGCGGACCGTCTCTTCCGAAACTATTAGTCTTGAAGGGGTTGGGATGTGGTAATTGACTGGAGCAGATGAAGAGTGCCTTCAAGGCTACCCATCATTTTGTAGATCTTGTACACTTACTTGTTTATCTCGGAGGACGTCAAGACCAACTAGACGCATTGCAGCTCTTAGAGGATGGATCTCGTTGTTTCGTCGTGGGAAGAGTCTGTTATCAGGGCAATCTAGAGAGTGGGCAGAAGAGATATTCCCATTATGTTCCATTGGCGAACGTGTTGGGTTAGTTCGATTAGTTTATTCATTCTCCACTTCCTTATCTTTGCTGTTTTTGCTATTAATTTTGATTATACATAGATGACTATTGATTCGCCGATAGACCCGTTTTTTCTAAAAAAACAATCAACAATCAACGATTTAGCTGAGTTCAAGAAACATAACAGAACAACTCCCGTGTGATTTTATTTTGAGTAAGCAATTAACATATATATTTTTCGAAAAATAGAATACAGAATGCAGCATTAGTAAGTTTCCGTGGATTCCTAAAGCCAAACTTCATTATAATAAAACACGAAAATATCGTAGCTCATTGCACAAAACTCATAGTTAGCTCAAATGCTACGGCAAAAGATGATGGAAGTCTGTGAGAAGGACTCGCATATCATCGATCTACAATGTACGCTTAAATCGCCAATAACTTTAGAAAAAGCCAAAAGAATTGACTAGTACGAGAAAAAAATCACCGAACTCGAAAGAAAGCTGGACTCGCTGGAAACTCTGATGAAAAGTATGGAAAATTAGGAATAACGATAAAATAAAAACCAAAAAAACGCTATCAAAGTCGGATGCGTTAGCAACCAGGTCCCAGTCAAACCCGTGAAAAATAGCAAAAGCAGCAGCCTCAAAATCTAAAAAAGGGAAAAGTAAAGCATCGACCTGCTAACATCATAAAGTCCTTCTTTTGAGGAAAATTGCCACCGCATAAGAATGCCAACAAGACATCACAATCCCGCAAACATCAAAAATCCCTACGATGCCAACACTCACCAGTTCTCGGACAGAACAAACCATGCAGACTACAACTCTTAGTGTTCCGAAACAAACAATATACTGATCGGAAATCTCAACACCAGCGATCAACATCGTATGAAAACCGAGTTCCACAATTTCAACAAACCTAATAAGACCGTCCTCATCGACTACAAGACCAATGCAGACGACACCAACAGTTTTTGGAGCAGAAGCAACACCGACTATAAATACTCTAAAACTTTCAACGTCAATACTACTAGTACCCATTGGGTAGATTGTCCCACTTATGTAAATTCGGACAGAAACAAGGAAAGAAAAACAATTCCCAATACCAACGACACTAAGCAGGTCTTTTTAAAAAAGAACAATCGGTTTACAAATTGTAATCAAACCCAGAATAGGAATAACAGGTAGAATCTAGCGACTAGTTTCCAATTAAACAACTACAAAAGGGAAAGATTAATCGAAACTCCAACTGCAGACGAGTTTCTGAAAGTTAGAAAATGCTATGGTCCGTTATATCCAAATCAGTGATTAGAAAGCACGGGAAGTCTTTTTTTGTTCCTTATTCAAAAACATCATTAGTTGATTGATCAATTTTTTAATAAATATATACTCTTTAATTTTTTTCACTACGACTTTTTCTAGTTTGACTGCTGCGTTTAGAGAGATGACTTGGCGAAGAAGGAGTGATACTTTTATCCCAACTTGAGACCAATAAAATAGCTGACCCACCAATAAACCGGGATTCGCACCTACCCCAACGGGATATATAAAAGACAGGGCGACGGACAGAGTCCTCCCAGACCCCATCCGATTCCAAACAGCACTGAGCCAAATATCAATCGAAAGGTGATATCTTATGCAGTCTGCTCGATACCTTCTGAAAATATCGGTTTTTTCCTACAATATCTTTTAGATTCTACTTTCCTTTGATCATAAAAGTGAATGTAACGAAGTTCCCAAGAATGGCGATAATGTAAATGAAGATCATACTGGGGTCCCAGTCATCGTCAAATCTCAGTAACGAGTAAACTTTCTACCGAAGAGTCATCCTACTCACCATCAGACCAACTCCATACACTATCCCAACCGAAAACAGAATCACCGATCTAGTAAGTCCTTTCAGTGATTTTCTTGTCGAAAAGTAGAAGTTAAAAATCGTAAGGATCAGACAGCCATATACGTACCAGGTGGGGTCAATATTCTATGGCAATGGCAGCTACTTTTTGCCTTTCCCAGTCGGCAAGTACTCATGAAGGTTGTAAGTGACAGTTGCCACCGCAACTGATGTGAAAATTACCACCGAGAGAATTGATCTCATAGAAAAACGCGGAAATCCTGCAAGACCATGTCCACTTGTACATCCACCAGCCAGATAGGTCCCTAAACCCACTGCGAACCCAGCCGTAATTATTTGAATCATCGGAGTACCGTAACTAGATGTCTAAAAGGGAAGAAAGTTCAGCACATGCTCGTCATAGAGAGTTTTAACGAATGCAGAACTGAAAATAATCCCGCTGACTATCGTGAGAGAGCTGGTGAATTTGGAGTCAAGCTACAGATTGAGAAAATTGAAAGATTCACTTTTGAGACCGAGCTTACCACTCAGCACTTGGGCAAGAATTGTGCTAATACCCAAGAAGTTGCCAAAAAAAACAAGATACAGTGTGCAGGCGATGGACATCAGTACACCACCTTGGATGGCATTAATGATATCCTCCACATCATAACTATCGTCGATCATTTACAAGGTAAATATTATAACATAAATTTATATTTTCACATAATTCTCAACTGCTAGTTGTGATCATCAGCTTATAAGATGAGACGAGATCAAATGATGGGAAGATAAGTATGCGTATACTTACTTGTACATTGTATAAAAGCAGCTTAAATTAATTATTTTCCCTTCCTTTCACCATATCAATAAATAGTAAATGAAGTGCAAGCTTCCAAAGAACAGTAAGTATCTACCCTAATCTTTCACCAACTCACTCAAAAAGACCAAATAACTCTGCTAAAACTACACTCTCTAAGCTACAAACACATTCAATGTTCGCAAAAACTCATACCCTATTGCACTCCCCCATATCAACAGGGCAACACTCTCAGGAAAAAAAAAATCAATCGGTAAAGAAAACAATCGTAACGAAAACATACACCCCACAAGTAGAAAAAACCCCCAAATTCGCGAAAAAGTACTCAAACAAACATTGACCGATCGAGTTTGCAACGACGACATTTCAGAACGGACGAGGATTTCGATAATCGTAAGGAAAAGTCTGGATGTGAAGGAATCCAATGCTGAGAGCAAATCTCCCGCCAAAAAGAAAGCACTAACCGGGCTGCCACCCATTAGCGGCTGCTTCAGCAAAGATGGACATCAAAATGGAAGAAATTTACCATGGATATTGAGAATAAAAAAAAAGAAGGATTTTATTTTTAACATCCGTGAGAAAGAAAACTCGGGAAGAAATATGCAAGAATAGTTTGAAAGACTCAGCACTATATAAGATGGAAGCGATAGGAACTAAGATGACGATGGAGGATTCATAACTTAAAACAGTCTGAAAAACTTGTTAAATGGCTATTGATCCACTGTGTTTTTCCTTTCATTCCATGATTCACTGTAAAACTAAGCCATTAAAAAATATTTGGAATGTTGAAGTTTTAAAAAAGTAGGTTATTTTTTCTTGCAATATTAGCATTTCCTATATAATTGAATCGATTTCAACAATGTAAGTATAGATACTCGACAATCAGAATCAGACAAGCATCCTCTGTCCGATGTGCGGCGTGCAATTTGAGCCAAGCATCGGTAACGTCTGCCAAGCCTGCACAATATCAAAGACAGACATAACAATCGGTATTACAAAATAAGCGGTGGTAAACTTCTGCCGATTCTGCCACAGATACCTCCGTCCACCATGGATCCACTGTTAGCGTGACAGCAAATAACTGCTTGCCCTCCTTCTCAAAAAGGTCAAAGGCCTCAACCGATCAAGAATCATGAATGCAGGATTTATCTGGACATAGTCACACTCCAAAAGAATCAAGCTCAAAATAACAATCTAAAAATAGCTAAATAACAAAACGAAAATCGAACAAACCTTTGTCACAGAGTTTATTTAAGTCCACACACAATGCGACGACTGTAAGAAGTAGTTTACTCCACACACCTGGGGTGCTGTTGTACAGGTCAGGCAACATGTGGAGCATAAAAAAAGTTTCTATTACTTGGAGCAAGTTATACTAAAAAATAATGTCTACGACAAGGTCCTAAAAGTTTCAGAGTAGGAAGACGGTCTGAATTTCTACTATAAAAGCAGTGTGCATGCGCAAAGACTGATAGATTTTCTGGAAGGAATATTGCCAATTACCGTCAAACAGTCCAAACAGCTAATATCACATGATTAGAGTTCGAATGTTTTTTCGTATAAGTACAGTTATAGCGTACAAATACCTAAGATATGCCGGAATGACCTAGTCATGGTTCCGAAAAAACTAGCAAAGGAAATGGGCGGATGCTGCAGACTGCTACTGTGTAACAAAGTCGCCAAAAGTCTAGGAATGCTGGATTTGAACACCTTCCGATACATGACGATGTCCAGCGATCAATACTATCACTACTAGAAAGACATCCAGCTACTACCGTTAGTAAAATATCGCAGAGAATTCATGATTCTGGACACCAATCCCGCCTAGAAAAGAAAAAACCGATAAGTCAAATGTCTATCGAACAGGTTCATGAACAAGCTGCATCGCTATAATGTCTGCAGAAAAGAATAATATGAAAACGTGGAAGTTCTGGGCGTTCTGGGAGATCTGACATGCGGAGTTCTCGTCGAAGGATTCGATCTCAGACACCTCAACTATGACTAATAACTGGAAGAAATAAAAGGAGTCCAGGACATTGTACTAGTCAAAAGAGTGGCAGGCAGGAAAAACCGTGCATTTAAATTGAAAAGGTTGGAAGAGTAGGGTGTGATGATCTAGTAGAAGCCTGGAAAGGGCAAGCGGGGAAAGAAGGGGTCGAGATAGTAGAGGGATGGGGATGAGGATATGGAGGATCTGAAGGACGATTTGTAGCAGGATGCTGGGTTGAGAAAGAACGTAAAGATGTATCTGGACCGGAACGCGTTCAAAGGGAAAAAAGATCTAAAACACATGAACAAGTAGGAACTAGACGAAATTCTCGGCTAGATTAGTCTGTGCTAGTTGTTCGAAGAAATGAACATTTAGGAGAAAGTCGCATAGGTTAACTAGTACGAAAACGAGGCTGAAGGCATCGATGAGCTAGTCAGGGGCATCAGTGGACTGAACCTCACCATCAAATAGGGGGATGAGTACCAAAATAGTTTGAGAAGAAACAAACAGGTCGAGGAGCTGGAGGACATCTAAGAAAACACCCACAAAAAGTGATCTTCCTTCGAATCAAACCATAATCTTTAATCATTAGTTTTTTTGTCGAAATACCCACCTTGACATCCAACAATTTGAAACTTATATTTGATAGGTAATTTGAAAAGATAAACAAACTAACGAACCCAAATATTATTAAAGATCAATGGACATAACAAACATAGAACAACAATTGCACATGCTTCAATGCATTGGATACACCCTGAACACAGACTAAAAGTAGGCATTGTTATTGATATAAGAATCCGACTGAAGATCGCGCATGCCTAGCTTATGTAAAGATGTCCAGCGCTTAACGAGGTTAAGTTCTGGGGTAGAATTGAAGGAATAACGAAAAACTACTACATAATGCTAGGCTGCGAGTATTCAGGAGTCTATTAGTTTCCAAGGAAGTATTTCTTCTGGGCGTATTTTTACCCTAAACATCTTAGACAGAATGATTTCGTGTTCAAAGAAGTACCAGACCTGTTACTCCAACATCAAGGCCTGTGTGAAAAGTTCAACGGATATCTGTTCTCTGGTGATCCGAACAAAATCTTGGAAAACCTGGAGGGATAAAACGAGGAACAACCACCCTAGGAGAACGTAGAGGGCGGATAGCTACCAAAAGAAAAAAAATTCGAGGACGACTAGGATGAAGAGCTCAAAAATGTTCCCAAAAAAAACTTCACATAACTGCATAGATTGGGGACTGTTATTAGGGCAATCGATAATGATGGATTTTGCGTACCAAGAGGCAGCATGAAGATGACACCAGACCACGAAATGCACCCAAACCGTAATTTCTATGGACTAGACTAAAAAAACGGTGTGGACATGGGATGCTGGCAACATTTTCGGGCGCCTCAGTTTGAAACTGCCAAAAAAAACATGGAGGAGGACACAATTATATTCGGGACAAATTTTATGGATAATTTGTAAGATGATAAGCCAAAGGGAGTGTGGTCTTTGCAGATGGACTCTCAGAAGAGGAATGTCACATTGAGAAACTTACTATGGCCAGGATGCTACGCTTTCCACAAACTAAAATCCGGGTTGCATGGGGCTGTATATATCGGAGACGGTGTGAAGAACATTGATTTACCATTTATGATTTGATCGATTTCGGCAACTCTTAGCAATTCCGCTGATTCTATTCTTGATCATATCAAAAATCAGTTTAGAAGAATACGATAAAATCAGGCATCTGACTTCAGAAACAGTTAGGCTCTGACTTCAGCCTCGTTGACTCATTATAGAAGTTGTTGTCCGATTTTTGTGCTGAAAGGAAAGGGTCCTTGAGGGCCTATTAAGCAGTTATTCTTTCCCGATGGTCCACCTCAATCATTTTTTAAAAAAGCCTCCTGCAACTAAACGAAAAACGCGAGAAATCAAGTGGAGTTTAAGAGGATAACCCTTTTTTATTATTTTCCAACACCTATTCCGGATTTTCGCCCTGGAAAATTTGTTTTCCTGTGACCCTGGCATTAAAAATTAAGTACATGGAATAAAATACGATTCCTATGGAAAAAATATCGGATGCTCTGGTGTGAAAAATTTTCATCTGCTAATTTCCCAACCCTTTAAATGTCTCAGGAGCTACGTATCCAGGTGTCCCACAAAACTTAAAAACCGACTATTAATTTCCACACTGCTCTACCATATCAAAATCAGAAATCTGTAGCACGAGCTGCCCTTGCTTTTGGAAGAGCAGGATGTTCTCCAGTGTTATGTTTCTGTGGAGGTATCCTTCTGAATGCACACATCTGATACCCTAGAGGATCTGCCGCAGGAAAATGCGAACCTTACTCTACTCTATCGGTCCATTTTTTATGAGGAAGTCATGCAGAGACAAGCTAGCTCGATCTAAAATGAGATAAAAGTTGCCCAATGATGAAAAGACTCCGTGAAAACCGACAATGTTGGGATGAGAGAGTCGCGAGTGGATTCTTATTTTCTTTCTGATTTCCGTCTAAGTAATTTGAAAGCATACCGAATTAAAGTTTTAAGATAGTTTATTTTTAGTCTTGACAACGTAGACACAGTTATCTTGAAGACATACGGCTTAGTATATTGTCGAGTGTTTCCCTTTGTGCAGTTTTCGGATCAATTTGTACTGGGAATGGATGTTATTTTGAGGTATGGGGTACCGGGATAACTTTTGAACGAGCGTTGCAATTTTCTCCCAGAAAATATTGTCATTTTTTTCTGGAAAAAATTACAGTTGCTTTGTCAGTCTGCCCGAATCCGATTCAGAAAAGGCTAAAGAAACCAAACACTGAGATCTATCAAGAAAACTCTTGGTTACGTAAAAAATTACGGAATCTTTTTGCAATATTTAAAAGGACAGGTTACCAAGATTTTGGAAAGAACAAATGGAAGTGTAAATTCCGACTACGTCGATCTAGTCATTTTTCAAGCAGATCTTAAGAGGTCCCAGTTTGAATTCTTAAGAAACGGTATCGCTAGATATATTAACTGAAATGACAGCAGACCCTGTGAGTTCAAGTTCAAAATATGATTAAACTTTTTATTCTGAGATCATCAGTGCCTTTGATCGGCGAACTAGTCGATTTTCCGTGCTGCTTTTAAATTAAAAAGATTATCCAAATATAATACAATTATTGAGGAACAGACCAGGAAAAGGAAAAAGACCCTTTTAAAAATCGAATTTAAGTTGAATAAGACTATCAAATTATTTTTTCCGACTCAAAATCTTTTTTAGTCGGTTTTCAGTCTCATTTTATTTGTTTAGTTTTCGCCCTTACTGAGAACAATTCGCAAAACTGAACAGGTCGTCCAGAGACTCACTCGAATGAAAGAGTTCCCCATCTCGCCACGAAGAAGATTAATTTGAAAAGTGGCTGAAACATGAACTCGTGTTCTTATTGAACATTTATTAAATGAACAGGAAATCTGAAGGACTACCAAAATATTTTTACCCATTTAGCACAGCCCACCGATCTCCAATCAATTTAGTGATTATGGTTGGGAGCATTTTCGTATCTCTTTCAAAGACTTATAATCAACGGCTCCCTCAATTGAGTCAATGTCGATGTTAAAGATAATTTTATTATTTTTTTATTATTTATTAATAATTAATAAAAGCTGGCTATCACGAAGAATCACGCACTGAGGTCGAGTAGCCGTGTTTTCTAGGAAAGAAGAAAATAGTGTCGGTTTAACATTTCTCCTTGAATATTTTTCATTTTCATTTTAATAGAAAGGATAGAGTAAGTAAGTTCAAGGTTCTCCAGTTCCAGAGTCTTATGTATGCATGCTAAAAGCCATTTTTAATGTTGAACTCTTCCACAGATGATAAAAAGTAATTTAGTATATTGTAAAAACACCCTGCCGTTATGTAGCAAACATCCTGTAACGCTCCAAAGAACCTCGTAAAAAACAAAAAATACTATAATCACTCGCTAAAAAAGAGAGAAAAAGAAAACATAGTGAATGGAGACAAAGAAGCCATAGTCTAGCACCTGTCCAAAAAATACATGGAAAAGTGCGACTCCTTAATGCTCCTCAACAGTATTACAACTCGCACTATCAACAGAGAAAGCACTAGTGCCAGTATTAGAGAAAAAAACTGTAACATAGGAAAATTGATTGCCCTCAGGGACAACAAAAACAAAAAAAACTTTTTCGGGAAAAAGGAAGGACTAGCTCTCGAAATAAGAAAATTGAGGAAAGATCTAGGCGACATCTGCAAGTAAAAAAAAATCACACAAAGAACTGCCAACTTGCATTCCGAGTTTATGGAACTGGTCAAGGAAACCAAGAAATACCTGGAGTACTATTCCAAAGAGTCAGTTGATACCGGAGATACTATAGAAAAGTAGGAAATAAGACACATACAAAAGGTACTGCTGTGCGTGTTCAACAGTAGTTTTGACAGTTTTGGTAGGAATGACCCCGAAATATAAAGACGCGTATATTTAGCATTTGAGATGAACCCACTGAACTAGTTTTAGATGATCGGATGGTAGAAATACGTGAGAATGAGAAAGTTAATGTGTGGAGAGAGTGGATTGAAAGAATGGTCAGACTTTATATCGAGATACTTTTGTCTCAGCGAAAGCGGGTCGGACATCAAATAGGAGTAATTCTGGACGGTCTTTGCAGGTGTTACCAAGAAATTGAAAGGGTGGGTCGACGGGAAAAAATACGAGTAGCTGATGCAAAGACTGAAAAAGGTGGGAAAAGATTTATTCGGAAACTTAGAAGGAATGACCCGAGGAACGTTCAGAAAAATCGTTCTGGAAGAAGTGTTCATCTGGGGATAGTTCATCAAATTGATGTTTATAGTCTGATTTCTTTCCTTAACCTTCTCAGATACTTACTTCCCTGAAATCGATCGCACCTTACTCCAATCAACCACGAAGGAACCCAGAAACGACCACCTAATCGAGTGTATATGCATGTGTATTTGAGGAACGAAATTAGATAGGGACGAAATTATTGTGAATGATTTCCATATCTATGTATGTATATTTGAGGAAGCCATGTGTGGAACATTCGTAGCAAACAAATCAGTAGATGACTTCCCGACAAACGGGACATGTATTATGCCCATCCAGCCACAACTTGATGCAATTTTGATGGAAAGAGTGTTTGCAGCTAAGAGTGCACTCCGGCTTCTAAAGCAAGCATATCGAACACGGATTCTACTCCGTTTAAGTCTAAGCCTACTCAATGTCCCTGGGCTACTGCATCTACCTGTCGTCAGATTTCTACTTTTAGCTGGGAAACATAACCTTGAAAAATTAATCCCTCCGAGCTTGCCTCTTACGGTCCATCATCTTTTACCGAGCCTTCGTGACCAACAAAGTCCCCAAAATACAAATTATTATCAGCAAAGAGCACAACAGACCGACTCCCGTGCAAAAGTAGTCTATATTGATGAGAAGAAACCACATTTAAAACCTGCCCTTAGTCTCATCCTCAACACTCCAGATGTCGACCAGCACATAGATAAAAATCCCAAAATTTAGAAGCTACGCAACGTAGAATATCGATGACTGATTGTTATATCGTCGAACACCAAAAGATAGATACCAGATCATCCATAACCATATGAACACCGGAAGCTAGGTTCTGACAATTATGGAAACGAAACATACGAAGAAGTAAGCTACCTAGAGGTACTTTTTTAACGCGAAAGGCTGGTAGTTTACTCTCGGATGCCGAAACTGAACGGGGTTCGGCTATCCTGCTGGGGGATGTGGGTCATTAGCTGGCTGCTAAAGCATTCTTTCTCTATTGTTAAAACTGGTTTTTCTTCGACCTGGGTTTTAGTAATGTAATGAGTTAATTATTATTAAAAAAATGACAGGCATATGTATGAAATGTGACGGAAATAATCACAACATATTAATACCAAAGACACTAAAATACTCAACTGTTCAAATTGCTCTCACACATTTTTTACCGATGAATGGGAATGGGGAGGGAGATGCTATTCACTGATTTTTTGGATGGGGTTTATATAACGGAGGCACCAACAATAAGCTGTAATTTTTTGTTTTTTTAGTAAAAACTCTTTACAGATGCTGACTCTTTCATTCGCTATTCCTCACTGTCCAGTTTTCTCTGTTCGGAATGATCGCTTTAACTAAGGTTGATGTCGATTTTTTCCCGGGAAATCCTTGGGATTTCGATTTTATGACTCCCAATTTAATCACCATCCCTTTTGTCAACATATCCCTAAGATTAGTTCTAGTGTCTCTAGGAAGTGTTTCGAATCTGCACGAGATTGGTAGTATAAATTTTTATTGCAGGAGCTTACTTTTTGAATTAGCCCGGTTTTCCCGACATACAACGATCTTTCCCATTCTAATTAGTCTACTAAAGAATCATCATGTCTCTCGTGTCCATCTCAACAAGATCCCCACTCTATCTGAAAGTAAACTTGTTCTTCGACGTCTACTGGATTTCCTTCTCCGTCGTCTTCCCCACCTTACTTACTATGAACTAGTATGTCGTCAAACCCTTGCACGCGAGCACCACGTGAAAAGCATTCAGTATCGAGAGCAAAAACAACAAAATGCATACAACCACCAGTACTATCCAACTCACTACAATCTTCTCAAGAAACTATCCCCATCTGCCCTCCGCAGTCAACACTATCGTCGAAACCATGTACGTCACCAGGTGAACCCACGTGCAGGAAATCATCCCCGCGAAGTATCTATAGTTTAATTCGCCAATACAGTTATTCACCCAAATACAGTGATGGTCAAAATTTTACACACATCTAACTTGTAATTACCAAACATACCGATTACACGATCTGCAATGTTTTGAATTTGCCGACACATAACTCATACATATTTTACACTAGTAGGCGTTTTTTAGCTACTACTGATCAATTCTAAACTTTATTAAAACCAGAAATCTACTATTTCAAACTGCTATTGAGACAACGAACCATCAGAGGGTCGGAAGGATCCGATATCGATGTTATAGCCGAGAAAATTATCGTCATGATCAGTGAGAGTGAGTAGATCGTCGCCAGAATCATCGTATTGAATTGGAAGTGCAAGGAAGGAAGAATCGCAGAGTAGAAAACTACAACTTCCGAGACCAGAACGACATAGCTTGTGAGTTGAGCTGCCGAGGGGCGACGTGTGAATGCATTCGTGGTTTGGTATTATTTTTTCCTCATATATTCACTTTTAATTTAAAAAATAATTCTTCGTTGTTTTTATCCGACTAATAAAAGCAAAAAAAGAGATATACTGAATATATATACTGAAAAAAAGAGATAAATATCCCACTTTAGCATTCAGAGAATATAGACATCCCGCCTTAATATTTAGAAAAATTATCCTGCTTCCCTATTTTAATTAAAAACCCAAACGAAAGAATTATAATAATTTGGTTATCGATCAACAAAACCAAAGATAATAAAAAAATGTAGTAGCTAGTGATAGAACCACCTCTATACTTCGCTGAAGATCATGTCTGGAGCGTGTGCTTCCACCCGAAGTTCGACATTCTAGCCTGCGCACTAATAACCGGAATCGTCGAAATGTAAGTATCGCCCAATATATCCAATAGATTACAGTACAACAGCGACGATGTCAACTGCAAACTCAAAGTCAACTAAATTCACAAAAGTTCCGCAAGACATTGCTGCTTCAACCAATCCGGCGATTGTATCACATTCATCCCTATTATTTATAGTATTGGCAAGCTGCGGCAAAGATAAACGACTTGGATTCCTAGATAGCAACGGAAAAATAATCCACATCATAAAAAAAGCTCATGAAACCTCCATCAACCGCGTTAAGTTCATAGACGAAAAAACACTAATGTCCGGAGATGACGATGGTACAGTCAAGATATGGGACTTAAGAACCACCAATGTCGTATTTGAAGGCAACGGGAATACTGAATCTATTACGGGACTCTTGCATGACAGGGACAGCGGACGGATTCTCTGCAGTGGATTGGATGGAAGAATCGCTGTCTATGATCTGAGGATGGGCACCGAGAGCTAGAAAAAATTGTATGCGTTATCCGATAGCATCGATGAAGAGTTGCTGGGACTGTAGATTATCAAGGATAGGAAGTATCTAATTTCTAACAGTGGATAGGGATCATTGGTTGTCTATAAATGGGACTAATTCAATGAATACTGCGATAGGGTGACGGGCCACCCAAACTCCGTGGACGCAATGCTAAAAATGAACGAAGAAACCTTGATAACTGGTTCCTAAGACGGTTTTGTGAGAGGTGTTGGTGTATACCCCAGCGGAATAGTCCAGACGCTCGGACAACACGAGTAATAAGAAAATTTTCCGATAGTCGGGTTAGGGTTATCACACTGCAGGAAAATCGCGGCATCGTGTTCTCATGACAACTCCATAAAATTCTATGATGTTAGCTAGTTTATAAAGAAGCGAGACAATATGTGGAGGATAAGAGGCAACGACTAGTGTTAGGAAGAGATTGCTATGGGGAGTGAGAAGACAAAGCTAAAAAATTGGGAAATGAAAGAGGAGAACTCCGAAAATGACTATGAGGACATGGATGAGGAAGATAGCGATTCCGATGAAGACGAGGGGAAAATAAAAAAAAAAAACAGAAAGAAGGGAAGGAGTAAGGTTAACATTAAAATGAGGAGCGCCGAAATCAAAAGGGAAAAAAAAATGGATTTTTTTCAAGAGTTGTGAATAGTATATTTTGTGAATATTCATTCGTTTTACTTTTGTCACCAATAGGTTGACAAGTGAAAAGTGGAATAAATATAAATGAGTTGTCCATCAAGAGAAGGAAACAGGCCAAGAGATCGATTGTACAGTCTTCTTTTGAGTTTTTAATCCACCTAGGCTGTTGTTCCTAAGTTAATCAATCATCGAAATCCAAACCATATAGCCCTTCAGTTAGATATTTCGTCGTAATGTTTACAAGGAGGATAATGATGGCAATGACGGATATTATCAAAAATGCCGCTAAAATCGAAAATAGACCGTTGTATGGCATTCCCAGGACAGCAATGATAATCTATTGCACTTCGATGTTTTTTGTAACGAAAATCATCAATGTGATTATACCTATACTCACAACTGCGGCGAGAAACAGAAGGAGGAGCTTGAAAACTATCTCTTCAGGCTTCTCAGAGAAGTTGCTCTTAAAGGATTAAGCACTGCACCGATGCTTCTTTTTTATCCGAAACTCATACTTTTTATGACATGTTTAACATTTTTCAAGGTTGATATCTTTGCGTTTTTTCCGCTCAATGAACCATTTTTAAAGACACTACTTATGGAAGTAACCTGAGCAGTGGCAAGGTTTGATTATATTCGTGGGGAACAGTTACTATTAGAGACAAATTGTGCAGGTAAAGGGCTAATCGGATTGAAGTGGCTGATTGGAACTTTTTTCAGTATCCAGCCGGGGATGTGGAGAGGTTGGGCGAACAGATTTTTGCAATTATGCGTGTTTTCTATGGCGTCTCCTCTTCATCTTGAATTTTTTCAGAGTTTATCGAGGCGCAACCTTTTTTTCCATTAGAAACTTTTTATGTATTTTTCTAATTTTATCTTTGTTGATACGAATTAACTCTTTTACTCCAATTTTTCAAATTGTAATCATATGGAAGTTTCTTCCAGAACTTTGGTAAATGATTGGTTTTTGGGAAAAGACAATTTTTTCCTGGATTAGTTTTGGTTTCGGCATTACTTTATTACCCGTACGAAATTATATACCTGTCAAAAAAGGAACTAAACTACATTTTGATAAAAGACACGAGCAGCAGAATTAATTGAAAAGCACACAATGAACCGTTACTAACCAATAAATACCTTCACACAACGTCCTTCGCCAGCCCAAATCATCAGCTACCTTGTCTTCCTCCTACAAACCGTTATATTTTACTCTGTCATGCTCCCGAACTATGCCAGTCGGACATCAACGATCGTAATAACAACTCTATTCTCAACTACCCTAGCAGGCATGGTAATTACCACAGTCATAACCTCCGCGGTCGATCCATCCGACGAACTGATGATTAACTATCGAAATGGCTAACGTTCGAAGTAACCCCTGTCATTATACGATTTAGGGTAGTTGATGAGCTATCAGGGACGTTATACTGTGATTACTGTCGGAGTTACGTCCGCTAAAATTCCCGACACTGCCGGGTCTGCAATAGGTACCTCCAATAAATAAAAATCTATCTATAGATGTACAGAAAATTTCGATCACCATTGCATGTGGATCAACAACTGCATCGGATCAAAAAACTACAAATACTTTGCATGGATGATCGCTTTCACGTGGAGCAATCTGTCAATGTACATTGTCGCAATGGTGCTTATCAGCGTGTAAAATAATTGGACATCATTTCTGGGTGCGATGATACTCGCGTGGTTGGTCGGACTGTTCATCCTGGTCCTGTGGTTTCTCCTGGGAAATCTGGGATTGCTCCACATTTATCTCACTTGCAACGGACTCACCACCTACCAGTTTATAGTCGCTCAAAGAGTCAGAGACCAGCGAAAGGCAGAACAGTAGAAACTAATGACTTCAAAAAATACTGTCGAAGCAATGAAAAGCGGTCAGGCTCACGATAACCACGAAATATCAACTTCTCAGTTTAAGGACAACAAGGAAAAAACAAGAGAAAGACAGTAATCGGGAGAAATTCGTAATGAAAAAGCAACTTAGAACCAAATCAATCGCTAAGGTTAAGAAATTGAAAAAGAAAATACTGGAGATCAAGACCAAAATCACGGAAAGTATGGGAAGACATCCTTATTTAGAGGTAACAATGTGTTTGGGTCAAGGTAGCTGACCGAAAAATCCGAAGGATAAGTGTCAAGCCACAACAACGAGATGGGTGGAATCGAGGAGAGGATGGAGTCAGGCGACGATGATCACAGCATTCAGATCAGTCAGTTTTTTATGAGGAACAAAAGTCTCAAAATACTTGTTGGAAACTTTGAGGCTGATAAGCCGGTGAAGTCAAGTCAAGATCGAAACTCGACCCAACACAAACGCAATATTTCAAGTTTTTAGTTCGGAAGCAAGGAGGTGTCGAGGAAGAAGATTGCAAACGAGAAGAATCAGTTCAACCAGAACAAGGAAAAACAATGGAGGAGTGAAAAAGATAAAAGGAATGGATCAAAATAACAAGAGAAGGAATAAAAAAAGGAATAAAAGGAGTCCAAGAAGTTAAGAAAATGAAGATCAATGACGCGCTTTTGAGTTATATTTTTTTCTATCGATCTTATCGAAGTAAGTTTTAGCTGCGATTGACACAAATGAAGGTTTTTTGGCTTCATATTGTCTTTCACAGATTGACAAAATTGACAGCTGATTTGAGAAACGGAAATGATACAAATAAAGAAAAGCTCAGCAATCGTGTCATAATCAGGTCCAATCCGATTGTCGACTACAATCACAATCAGCGGCGTTTAATTTTATCCTGATTGAGCGCCTCCCTCAATTTCCCCAAATTCTTTGCTTTATGCTAGAAGCAGGGTTTAACCCCCCTGTACTTAGTGATAAAATTTTCCATATCATGAATGTTCCCAATGCAGCGATCGATATCAACTTGGTACTTGTCAAGCTCCGTCTCGATGATCGTTATGTCACTGATAATCTTCTTCGACTACTCGCTCATATCCTTGAGTCCCCGAACGAGCTCACTCTGTAGTTTCATGTGTTCGTCTTTCAGATTCACCAGCAAAAACGTAGAATCAGACTACTCGAGTCTTTAGAATTATTCCGAAAGCTATAGCACTCCATTTCCACCTGACTTGACCTCATTTTAAGATCTTTCTTTTCCCCTTTGAATCGCTAGGTTACTAGTGGCATCAATCAAATCCATAGCAGATGCGGGTTTACGCTATCTTGAGTACGCCTAGCTGTCAATAGAATTCGAGGATTATGGGAGCTATGTGTTGTTGATAGGTTGAGGGATCATTTTTTTCTTTTTTTTCTTGGTTTTTTTTGCTTGTTTTTCGAATGCAATTTTAAATAAAACTAAAATCTAACCCAAAACAAGTAATGAGTAAATATGGGGCGATCAGCACTAATGAAATGAATTTTTTGAGTCTGAGTTAAAAATTATAGAAAATGTTGTCCTAAATATCGTAATAAGAAGCTATGGAGAAAAACAAGCCACAAAGCTAAGTGGCTGGTAGTTCTGTATATAAGCAATTCAAGAAAATGACCCCAAACATGGCTCTACTTTTGTAGTTCGAAAAAGAAGAAAAGAAGACGCTTAACGGATAAAACGTTTAATAGAGGCAAAATTCGAGTGTTTTTGACAACCCACAAAACAGGAAAAATTCGCAACGGGTAAATCCAAAATACAGGACTGGCAACTTGGTTCAGTAAAAAGAAGACAATTAGCTGGACAATTAAATAGTTTAGTTGAGTTCCTAAAGTGAAAATTAAATGAATGTTTCAGTTTCAGCTTCAAAGAAAAAACTAACCTCTCAGACCAACACAAAACAGAAACGCAAATTTTAAAAGTAAAGATAGATTATGAAGACGTACAAACCCATTCCCCAGAGTCGATAGGAAACAATTCGGATTTTGTAGTCATTCGAAGCTTAGGGAATTCAGTAGAATTTGGCATCTAAAGACTTAAAGAGACATTTTTTGAGGCATCTCCATGCTGTCTACGTTCGAAAGGGTGGAGAGAAGTTGTACGATGAGTTTAGGCAGGTAATGGAAGGAAATTTGCTTCACCTGACAAAAAGAGACAGCGAGAAAGAAAAAAGTAAAAAGTTTGCAACCTGAAACCCAAAGAAGCGGGGTTGATTTTTACATATTATCCATCTGTTTAGAATTTGGCAAGAATACCTGTAAGCATTGTGTGAATTCGGAGGAAAGGATTTTTAATGAAATTAAAAAAATGAAAATGATAAAGTCAAAGAAAGCACAACTCCAAAGAACTCAGTCTTCGATATTGATGAGATTCCTTTATCTGATGATATGCTGCATTTTCTGTTTTCTTTGATACTAGCAGAAGAAAATAAACACGATCGAGGCAACGCAACTCCAGAAAAATAACTTATCGAAGAGAGTAAAATGTTAGACAAGCCTGACTTCCCCAGTTATATGCTCAAAATTAGTACTACATTACAGTCATAAGGTTACACATAAGTTCGTGGAAGACTCGATTGCAGCAGTATCACTGCCGACAGAAAGTATATCCCATACATCTCCGAAAGGAGCAAAACTAGCGTGTCAGTGTCCATTATGTTCAGACGACGTCTTCTCAAAATAAAATCAAACAGGTTTTTCATATTTATCGAAAACGATCTCACCGATGAAATCATCAGGTAACCCATAAAACCGAAGGATATGTACTGCGAGTATGTTCGAAAAGAGTCATTTATATTCTACCCCTGAATCCAGGTAATGAAGTTTAGCAGTCGGGTTATTGGATCCGTGCTGAGTTTCCGCCCCCTCACAATATTCCATGCTGTGAGAATAAACCGCGAAATGGAGTACACCGTAAGAAAGAAGGAAAAAAGCTTGAAAAGTTTGCCAAGAAAAGTCTGCGATATGTTATGTTTGCGCTCTTCATCAACAATCTCTCTATAAACCTAGAAACTCTAATGGTGAACCTTCTGCAGCGTATACAACTCCCTCTGATGAAACTGGAGTTTTTCCTTGACAGTTCCGAGATCTTCCTTCTATCGATTCTTGGAAAAATTGGTCAAGGCCTTAAACCCCCTCTTAAATAAAGATTAACTTCCCTCCTCCTGTCTATTCCTCTCAATAGCGAGTTACAACTAAGTCTACCGTTCCTTTAAAAGCAAGACTTCGTACTTATTCTTTTTGATCTGATCAATTATAAAATGAATCTCCGCCTTGGTCTTTTTCTTGGCCAACTTCAAATCCTATCCTACAATCCTACCCATCCCTTACTTGCAGTGTCGATGTGGTTGAAATAGATGTACGGACACCAGACCGCACCGTACGCAGACATGAAGGCCATCAAATACACGCCGTAATTGACTAGTATCTCAACAAGAATATTTATGTGTGTCTTTGTAAATATGCCGATCACATCATCGTCGTCCAGGTCCTTCTGCAGTTTTATCTCGGAAGACCAGTAGGCCAAAACCCTAAAATATATGAGTATCATGAGTATGGCCACCAGGGGGATCTTAACGTTGCGGTACAAGGGGAGACGATAGGTTACATAGGGGAGATGGAATATCAAACACGTTGGAATGACTATGGTGCACATTAGCACCTCTAGTAGCAGTATAAAGTCCCACAACGTGTCCGACATGTCGATCAGTGATATCTCGTACAGGTACATCGCCAACAATGACAACGAACATATGAACGTTATTGTGAATACTATCTTTGGCAAAGTCGAACGAATCTTCTTGTCCATCAGATACTGCGTCACAATCCGGTAACCGATGTACCCGAACACCGTCATCAGAATCGAAAATGTTCCCAGCGGGTAACTCCGGAATACTGAAGTCATTTATTACAGCATTTCTTTCTTTATCTAGTGATTCACTCGTATAGTTACCTGTTTGCCTGTTCGATACTATTTTGTCACGGAAATCGGATTTTTATATTTGATATACATTTCCGGTATTATGTGGTAAATTGCTGAGGGGATATCGAAAAATAATATTGATTAGAGGGTTAACATTACTTAATTGAGATCGAACAAGATATCATATTGTGGATCAATTCATGGGAAGTTCCTTTGCGAGCTTGATGATCCCGTGACCGATAAGACGATAACTCTTCTCAATCCTGCGACTGAAGGCGACCTTCTCCCCGATTTCGGTACAGACGGGACTGTTAAGCCTTATTTTCATGAAATCCTACGATATCCGACATCACTTACATCATAAACCTTCACAATCTTGCCCGGTGTCTACGTTGACCCGATGTTAAATTTAAGCACCTCCCCCTCTGTTATCTTCACCACTTTCATCGGCTTGCTCTCGCCCGCCTTCCTCATTCCCAACAACTTCCTCATCAAATAGTATTGCACATCCACCTCAATATATATCGGAGGCATCTTACCCTACTGTCCAAGCACGTTTCCAACCATGCGATCGTTCCGCGTTATCGCTGGGTCCACCATCAAACCGACTCCGATCAAACCACCTGGAATAGCATACAGTAAATTGTTCTACTCCGCCAACAAAGAAACTACCCTGCTTTTTATTGGGGTACATCGTATATTATCATCTGCGTCCTTGTAGAGGTGTCCTGGTCTTATCTAGACCTACATCCCGACTCTCAAAATACCCTCCAGAATGCTGCCACCGACGACACCGCCCTAAAGATCGTCGATCTCCGTTCCGGGATTATTGACGTCAAAGGACCTGATAATGATCATTTTGGGTGGGACGGTGAGATTTCTCTTCGGAATGGGTATGTTACAAATGGACTAACAAACCGCATCGATATTGTACTTTTGCTCCGCAGATATGGGGATAATGGGGGCATTCTTGCAGCGAGTATCCTTCATGAACTATTTGATCTGCTTGTAGTTTTACTTGGTCTTCTAGTGATCTTTGAAGATGATGTCAATTTTGTTCTGCAGAATTATCATGTTATCCAGTTTCATTATCTACAACGCCATCAAATGCTCTGCAGTCTGCGGCTGAGGACAGTCGATGTTAGCTGCCACCAACAAAAGTGCCGCATCCATTACCGCTGCCCCCGTAAGCATTCGGGACAGATAAACATCATGCCCTGGACAGTCTGTGAACGAAACATGTCTACAATTAATTCCATTCAGTACCTCATCAGCTAGAGAGACTACCCACAACCACTGTTATCGCATTTCGGAGAGTCCTACTTGGCACTAGAATACGATTTATAACAATCGGGTGACTTGCATTTGGGACATTTGTATATTTTAGCGTTTGCATAGCCGAGTCTGATAGTGATGTTTCTGATTTTTTATTGTCGAAATCTTACAGTTTGCACACCGGATATGGCTCTAACGACGGTCGACTTTCCGTGGGCAACATGACCAATAGTGCCAACATTAAGAGTGGCTTGACGACTGATGACTTGCGATGAGAGCGGAGTAAGTTAATTTTCAAGATCCTTGTAGGACTGCGGTTTGAGATGAGGGTGTTTATTCATAAGGTTCTAGACCTCCTATTTTGATATTTATTGGGTTTTCTCCATTCTGACCTTAGGTTCCTCTGTAAAAGGTGATTGAATATGGGATAAACGATTTATTTAGTTGTGAAGTTGAAAATGACGAGTTAAATTTTCTATATGAAGTCTGTATTTCTTTTATATTTTCTCGTGATTGGAGTGGGATAATTCTTTTGAGAATTTTATAAATAGATGGGATCAAACTCATTCTTTGGTAGAATGGAAGGAGGGACAAAGTTCATATTAAATCGTGTCAGTATATCTGAATGGAGTGGGTCAAATTAAATTTAAAGAATAATGAGAAATTTGAATATAAAAAAATACAAAATTTATTTCATTTTATTGAGAATCCAAGCCCAAAAAATGCCATCTATGTTCGGTCCATTTAGAAAAATTTTCATAATAACAGTCGTAGTCACGCTCACAACCCTGTCCTAATGCCTGCACCTCGGAGGGGAAGCCCACAAACTCTAAAAAAGATACGACTAGAGTAAATATTTGGATGCATTGCAGAAGAAACAGTCCAAGCTACAACAAGACCTCAACACTCTCTCCCTTCAAATCCAAAATGTGAGCGCAGAGTTTGAAACTAAGAACACCACCCAGTCGGTGGTCCTGGGAAAAGTGGAAGAAGGAATCGCATAAGAACGTGACACCTTATACTCCATCGAAAGTTATCTGAACCTCCCGTTCGAACTGAAACCCTGCACCTGTCGTAATTTTACTAATGAAAAAAGATAACAAATGGCAGCACTTTTAGATCAAATGGAACAACATATTCAAACACTTCAATCCGAAGTTAAAGACTGTGCATAGTGTCCCCTCATCCTCTAGATAAAACGCTAGATCGCAAAAGAATAAAACTATATCAAGGTACTCCGGGGGGAACTCTCAGCAAATTGCTGCCGGACCACCAGAAAATTACCAGATTAATACGCAGTTGGTCTAGTCGATGTCAATCAGAGTCTTTACAAGGATAACTTGAAAGCAGCCGATAATTGGTACCTTGGAAATATCACACTCGACCAATATTATTATCAAAGTTTCTAGGCCATTACCAAATACAATATGACCAACTGTCCCGAGTAAATGCCCTTCGCTGAACAAGGCTATCGAGAATGCACCAATTGCAAGGATACCGATATGTTTAATCTGGACACAAGGAAATGCGATTCTTGCGGGTACTTCGAAATCTTCGATGCGTATATCAGGAAATGCGTGAAGGTCCAGTGTGAAGAACACCAGTAGTTTAATTTAGACACGAGGAAGTGTCAGAACTGTTCGGAACTGCACCCAATTTTCAACAGCAAAACTTTGAAATGCGAAGCTTGCCCGAAAAAGCAGGCATTTAACGCATAAGACAAAAAATGCGAAATTGTAAAATGTAAAGCTACTTAAACTTTCAACGAAACTATCAAACGGTGTCAGAAATGTCCAGAAAATGCTCCGTTGTACAGCGAAGTCAAGGAAAAATGCATACAGTGTCCAAAATAGCAGATTCTAAATCAGTAAAATCTAAGATGTGAGAAGGTAGTCTGTAAGGCAAGCTAGTGGTTCAATGAAACTCAAAAGTTATGTCTAACATGTCCAATCTAAACTCCAATCTATAATAAAACACTTGAACAATGTTCGACATGCCCAGATTTCGAAGTATTCAATTTAACGGCAAACAAATGCCAAAAATTTGAATGCCCCAGCAAACAAATTTATAGTACCATCTCCGGAAAATGCTAAGACTGCCCTAAATCTCATCCTCTCTATAACATTGACTAAAGAAAATGCGAAAGTTGTCCTTTAGGACACGGTTTTAACACTACTAGTAAGGAATGCTACCAATGTCCAAATGACACTCCATAATGGAACGGTATCACTTATGAATGCTAAGCATGCCCCGCTAATTCACTGTGGAACAGCAGTAGCAGTCTATGTATGAAGGTGCACTGCCCCAGATAGTTTCCAAACTTCAACCCAGATACCAAAAAATGCTAGGTTTGCTCTGATGAGGACGTCTTCGATTAAGTTCTCCAAAAATGCAGAGTCAAAGATACCACTGGCATTTGTCCCCCTAGCAAACCAATCTACGACTCAGAAACCTATTCATGCAAACCCTGTCCCGACAATTCCAGTTACAGCAAAGAAAAAGGGTAATGTGAACATTCCTGCAATTCCGGATAGTACTACAACTGGAAAACTGGATAGTGTGCAACTTTTTGCGTAAATCCATTGATCTACAACCACGGAAAATGCATGACCAAATAGGAAATTGAAGGATGCTAATCACCCGATATGTACTTTGATAGAAGTCTGAACAGATGCATGGCGAAATCATCCGCATGTAACTAAGAACTGTAGTATTACAGTGTCAGCAGACATTAATGCTAAAGAGTGCCAGTCTGTCTCCTTGGATAATCTTTTGACGAAAAATCTGAAAAGTGCGAAGGAATCGATTATGTCACATCACCAGTTTCGAAAAATCTGATATACAGCAATCAGTAGTTCAGCAAGTATGAGAAGAAGTACCAAGATATGAAGAAAAATAACCCACATCTAAGGGACTGTCCCGGAAAATATCCATACTACAATCCAGATATTTCCAAATGTATGGCATGTCCTGAAGCTTATCCGTATTTCAATTTGAATTCGAATGAGTGCCAGGATTGTGGAGGTATGGAGTACGACTTCAACCTTCATGATTGTCATGGTGAAGACGTCGAAGTTGACGCAACTCTAGAAAGATTAATCATGAATATTATTTGATGAAAGAGAGGAGGGCGTACATTTGATTCTTTTTATGAATGTCTTGTTGTCTATTGACTTTTCCTGTTGGCTATTAGGTTTTTGAAATACCTAATTCACAAAGTTAGTCAAACCCTCAGTACACACACATGCTAGTCCTGTTGACTATTGACTTTTCCTGTTGGCTATTAGGTTTTCTTGTTGTTCATTGGTTTCAGTATGGATTTTATTTACCGGGTCTATTTTTGATTCAGTTGGCAAGGTAGGGCTAGATTGAGATGATGTACGAAAATAAATAAATATAACTTATCAATAATCCAAATAAAAATGAAGAGGACAAAGTAGACGTACTTCCGGAACTTTCCATCCTAATCTGGCACCAACTAGCTATCGGGGTGTCGTGAATTTTAGGGTGAAGACCTAAGTACAGAGAAATAACTATAGATCAAGAACACGAAGCACGGAAATAATTTTTCAAGAAGAAACAGAAATAGTGGCTGGATCAACAGATGGAGTAGAAAAGACAGAGGTAGCAACAGTAGAAATTGTAGAATCAAATGTACGATATGCAAACTCTCGAACTCAATCGAATGAGAGGCATGCTGGAAGATAACTTTCAGAAGAACAAAGCCAACATGAGAGAGTAAATGAAAAAAACCAATCAAATCATGGATCTCACCAAAAAGGACCAAAACCAAACCCAAAAAGATGCCCAAAGGAAATACCAAAAAGACTAGGTCGAATACCTCAAAACCAGAGGGGCAAAACAAGATTTCTATATGGATGTTAACTGAAACTCCTACCTCAACCCACGACTCAATGATTATCAATAACCTCAAAAAATATGTCACCATACTTTTACTTCTCGCGAAAAACAAATCTGAAACTTACTCACTCTTGTTTTATAGTCATCAAAAATTGATTTCAAAAAGAATAATAAAAAGGAGGTCATGTAGGAAATTCACGCCGTCTTCGACAAACCCCTCCTCACTTATGACTCCTCAAAAGACAGTGAATACTAACTTGACGTCTATCTCCAAATGACGTCCTAGATGCAAGTGACCCCCATAATGCATGTCCACAATCCTTAGCAAAGGTACATTCCCACCCCTCTAAGAGGAGATTGGATCGGGAAAAAACTCAAATAGAGATTCGGAAACAATTCCCACTTTAAAGTAGTAGCTCTTCCCATTTAACCGGGAAAAAGCATCAACGAAATGATTTTGGAATGCTACCTTAAGGAAAAATGCAACATCTTGTTCTTAGGATTCACCGGACTTAAAGGAAGAAAATACCACGAAATGGAACTGAGCAGTCGCCTGAGACAATTCGTCTACGATACTAAGATCGATTTGGCACTTGTAATTTTCTCATATCTAAGGGGATTAAGATAAAAAGCGACCCCAAGTTCACAAGCAAAGCCATTTATTGCTACGATGGCTCTGAAGTCAGCATGGAAGGACTCAGGAAGGCTTTCAAATTTTGTCGCATGCATAAATACGCTTTGACAGTGTTCCATGCTACCAATCCCGATTTACAAAAGTTCGCAAAACAAGTAAAGACTGCGTTGAAAAACCTAGCCGGAGAAGTCAAAGAAGTTAAGTGGGATATTGTTGTCGAGGAGGTGCAACTGTTAGACTATCTAAAAAGTGTAGAAAATGACTACGACTGGCTGATAATAACCAGAAATGGGTATCGTGGAGAGATCTCAGGAAAAATGTTTGTCGGGTCGATGGCAACGGAGATGGTTGCAAAAGTTAATTTAAATATACTACTAATGAAATGATAAAGTAAAGTGATTTAGTTACAGATTTGATGCCTTTTCGAGTGCATATACAAATTAAATCAAGCAAAGAAAAATAAAATAAACTAATAAAGAAGTATATTAAAAGTGAGTGGAAATGCTAGCTTCATCGTTTTAGGGTAAAATGATCAAAGACATCGAAATGCTGGAGACAATTGCAGTCCTATAAGGCAATACTGAGGTTATCCAAGGGACCAAGGCAAATTCCAAACAGGTGACCGTGTATGCTCTGAAAAAAGCATAGCTGAACCCACAGACATTCGTCGGATATAACAAAGCAATCTCCTAGAATCTCCCAAAACTGTACCCTATCTAAACCGAACTGATCCAATCCGAAAAATATGTCTACATGATATTCGACCGAATCAAAAAACCGGAAGGACCACTAGACCCCCACCAAACAATGAAATATCTGCAAGGAATCTATAAACTATAAAGACGTAAAATCCACAAAGAGTAAATATTTATGAGAGAGGATCTCACGTTATGCTACCTCCCATCGTACTTTAAAACTTTAGGTAATGTCAGTCTCTACAGCCAAATCCACAACAAAGGGACCATGGCTAACGTTTTCTGCGAAATCGTCGACAACAACGATAAGTTTCAACTGAGTCAGACCCTACTTAACGAATGGGACAATGATAAGGTCATGGACAAAATCGGAAAATATCTGATATCATATCCTTCCCTCTCACTCTAAGGAAATGATGAAGACAGCTAAATAAACGCATTGATGTCCTGCTTTCATGTTAACTCCGACATGATGAAAGAGGCTGGACAGCAGTACATGAGAACCTCCTCGCGTAAACATTAGGGAGACGATGGACACTCTAAAGATATCACCGGCATATTTGAAAACGTCAAAGGGTCAATGTTCGATATCAAGGTTGTCAAGGGCAGCATACATAGTAGCACCAAGACTAAATTTGAAATCAAACTCAATTAGTCCAAATTCTAGAAAGCCCAGTTCGAAATTTACTTCGAAGGATACATTCAAATATTCAGGCTATTTAAGAAAGCAATGAAGTCTTATTTGGGGAGATATTCCAAAGGACTATCGGGAGTAATAGCAGTCTATTTACTTACACTGATCGGAATTTTGAGGAGATTGCAGCTAATTTGTGATCTGCAGTCCGGGATGGATATATTTGGACTGGAGCTGTAGCACGACAAAAATAACGACTACAGTAAGTAAATCGGACACTTGAAGAAGGAGCTAATCAGCTAAGGAAGGAGATTGGTGGAGTTAAAAAATATAATATAAAACTCACAGCTACCAATGAAAACCTTTTAGATGTTGATACCGTATTTATAGAGCATCGAGAGTGTAGATCGTGTGAAAACCTAAAATTTCTGTTTTTTCTATCTGTCTGTGCTATTAAGGCAGAGTCACAATCACGGTAAGGACTATCATGGTTTGCTAGCGATGGAGACTATAAGTATCCTGTTGAGCAGGAATTATGAAATTGTTTACTGCGAGGAGGATTTTCCAACCAAATGGGATCAGTCGTACTTTGATATGAGGAAAACACTTATCGAAGGGACTATTTAGAACTGGTCCATTGATTGATTTGTTCGGAACAAATTCATGACTAGCGCACGCTTCCATAATAATTAGAGAAAGTTAGACTTTATCTCCGATTCTTTTTGAAATAAAGATAGTTTTTTCGTCTTGAATTTGATAAATCAGATAATATTTATTGAAACTTCCACACCGATATTGAACGAGACAAAAAGACATGGCAGAAAAAAAAAATGAAGCGCCAAGCGGTAAATTCGGCCGATCACAAGACGTAGTGTCGTAAGATCGTAACTGGGTGCTGAGAATTAATGGAGAGTTGGGAGCCGAGAAGAAGTGGGGCTCACAATGGGGATACTTATCAGGAGGTACCTCTATTTTACACAGTTAACAGGTTTCAGTCCAGAGAAAACCAGTATGAAACACGACATCGATAAAAAAATACAATAATTATAGCAATAAGTCGCATAAATAGATGGCAATGTATATTCTGTGACCAGTGGTAACTATGGCAAAGGCGAAAAAATGGAGGTGTTCGACAATACCAAACACAACATGCAAAAAAACAAAGATCTCAGGCCTCTGGAAAGAAAACTTCCAAAAGGCTGGAAAAAACAAAAGTGGACACCACGTATGTTTCCATTTTAATGTAGCTGTCGATCCTTACGATCCACTTAGCAAGACAGGAAAGAAGAAATGATGAACCTTTGCAGAGTTACTGAATATAGTTTCGAATGCATTTTATCTGATCCTATGATAAAATAAAATGGATTGTGCATTTCTTTTAGCTTCTTTCAAATACTTATCTAGTTTCAAAAACCATATATACATATAATTTTGTAAATGATAAAAATCAAGTGGACTGGACAGTTGCCAATAATTGAAGACAATCGCCTAATAATCAAATTCAAATCTAGCTTCATTATGATTATACTGGCTAGTCAAGAAACAACTCCAAATGGAAGTGATTGACATCGGTGAAAATGAACTCGCAGAGTTCTTTGAAATGTTTGAATCGCTACTATGTGGTCAAGATTTCCACTCCAGCCCCAGCAGTCAAATTAGCACCGATGATATTGACATACCTTTTGTCAAAAAGGACAGCAATAAACTGGCGTATTATGAAAGAGCTAAGGAATTCGAAACTAAGGAGCGAAATTTGAGGATGTCGCTGAAGTACTACGCAATGTCTGCTAAGAGCGGGTAAAAAGTCGAATCTGCAGTTAAGGACTTTGCATCTGTGCTACATCAATGCGGGAAGACAAGGTAAGCAGTCACTTTTCTCTAGAAATTTAGAGATGTGGTGATAACAGGAAGCGGTGAAAAATACCGCAATTTGCTAACAAACTTGAAAAAGCAGTTGGTACCCAGTGGTAAGGTGTATTGTAAAAAGATTCTATTGACAAATATCGATAGACAAGCAGGTGTAGAACACATAAAGAAAATGTTTGGCAATTTTACAAGGGTGCAGGAGCTGACCTTCTGCTTTCATTTAGACATGAAGGAGTATGAAACAATGGATTAGTGTGAAAAATTGAACAAAAAATATTGTTTGCTGACATTCAACTCATTTTCTGCAGCCAAGAAGACTTTATAGACATTCATAAGTGAGGATTGGTTCGGAATTGACAGATACTGGGTTACCATCGACAACTATGTGGTGTGCTAGGCCGATGACGGCAGGATTGATTTTGAGAAAATAATGGTAAAAAAAGATTGGATTAGGAAATATGTTTACGTATCTTGCGTGGTTCCCGAGTATATGAGGGAGGTGATGAGCTAAAAAACTATCAAGGGTTTGAAAGCTGATGTGAAGTGTGAGGGACTACACGAGTGCAATCTAGTGAGCATTTTGAAGATCAAGGATGGATTGGCCTTGTACGAGAGAGGGCTGAGGGTAGCGGAAAAGAGGAAGTCATTTGAGGAGAGATGATCTAATTCGATAACTTTGTGCGATACTAGTACAAATATCATTTTCGTTTGATACAATTAATTTATGATAGTTTGCTTCGCTATTTATTCATGCACTGCGGCAAGCCCCGATATTCTATTAATTTGACAGAATTTTTTTGATAAATCGATGCTCAATACAAACAATATAAACGGGAAGGCAGGTGATCCGAGAATACTAGGCCGCAAAAGAATATGCTCCAAAAATTTTTAAAGAATTTCACCAGCAACTTTGGTCAAATCCGTACCACAATAAACGCCTAAACCAGCAATTGTCGCATCGTCTGATTCGCTGAGCAGATAGCAATTTTTGAATATTCTTGTTGACAATTAACTTTTGTCCCAATTTATAGCACATAACCTAACTAATATGTACAGACATTCATAAAATAGCTAACTTAATAAAAAAATTAATTATGGAGTCTTCACCCTTACACATGCCATCAGAGATATCCCAATGGCTGCATTTGACAGCCCTGAATGACTACGCAAATATCGACGATTTACAAAGCGGAATTACAGTAAATGCATCCATGAAAGTCGTCATAGAAGGCTATAATAAGTAGCTCCAAATCGATAACGACGGAAATTACGAGAATAGAATGAATAACTGGAATGCTTTAATGTAGTTTGTTGTTTTAAAAGTTTAGAATGGAGTTGCACAAAGTTGGCATTCCAGTCAACGAAGAGGTCGTATCGAAGATAGTCGATGCTCGATACGACTATCTGTAATAAGTGTATAGAATACTTATGGAGTTAAAAAATCTGTATTAAAAAACCCAGAAAGAAAGTATTACATTTTTCGAGTATTTTAGTTTAAGTTGATATCAGTAGACTGGATTTGAAAAAAGATCCTCGCTAGTGTTCCTCACTATTGTAACTTATGATATTGGCAATAATGAAAAACTTCGGATTGAGCTCCAAAGAGGCAGTCGCGTTGCTGTCTAATGATAGCAAATATTTGGCACACATACTAGCTAAAGGACTTAAAGGAAAGTTTAAGCCAATTGAAAACCTCATCGTCGAGTTAAAAAAGTCCGTGGATGTGATCCGAGGATTCTGTAGAAACAAGGAAAACGAAACATTTTTCATAAAGTCGATAAAACCAGGACCAATATCAAAATCCTAAGTAGTAGCCGAGTAAGCAATGGATCTAATAATGTTATTCAGTACGACTGTGAACAATACAAGTATCAATCGATACGCCTTGCTAAGGGAGCATTGGATAGGAACGTTCATCTTGGGGATCAGAAGACACCCAAAACTCGCATCAACTATAGTCAGTGCTATAATTGCTTTGTCTAACTATGATAAAAGTCTGCTAGGACTGATCAAAGACAATGGAAATCTATCAGACTACCACAAAATAACCCTAGAAATCTGGAAACTAGCAATTTAACAACAAAAAGCCTAATAGGTCACAAAAATGAGAGGATTTACGACTCTAATAGAAACTCTCATCGCTGATTTAAGCAATGAAAACTAGGTCATTCCTTCGATGGTGATGTTGGTTAGCTTTTGTGAGTATGACTCTGAAGTTGTGACTGATGATCGAGCGAATAAATTGTTAGACGGGTTAGCAGCTGCCCAAGTTAGCAGACTGCCGTAGAGTTTATCACTAATCAACCTAATGTTTGCAATGCTGGGATTTCTGGGAAAAGACAAGAATTTTGCGGCACCAGGGCTCTACAAAGTACTCATAGACAGGTATCAAAATTGCAATGTCGAGTAGGAATCAGCACTGTATATATAGAATTTCCTAAAAACGATCGAAACGTTCCCTACGATTCCATGCTCACCAATTGCAGAGGCAATAAACTTCCGTGGCTAAAATAAAAACCTGACGAACGTCGGAATTTCATAAATAGTCCTATTTAAAAGCATCCTGTCATCTGATACATTGGATATCAAGATGGTCCTCACGATATACAACATAGTTTCAAGAGTGCTGCTCTAGGACGTATCTCTAGGAATGTGGGTCGGCGAAATTATCGTTGGAATCGTCAAAAAATATCCCAAAGAAGATATCGTAGTTGACATGACCATGAAACTACTGAAAGTCTGTCTGGCAGTTCACTATGCTAATGTCAAGAAACTTGTCACAGGGAAGAGGTCGGTTGTTGGGAAGAGCAATCATCAGAATTAGGAACAACACAAACTGTTGGAACTCAAAAATCTGATTGTTGAGGACTTCATAAAAAAAATACTGCAACTAGACATGAAACAATTCATGTAAATGCTGTAACCATTGATAGCCTATAGCTATATACAAGTGAACAACTCAAGCCGGGAACTAAGCAAGGGATTGCATAGGTTGTTGAGTGCGTTCGGAGAGGATATTGAAGAAATACTCAGGAAGTACACTCCTAGTAAGGAGGATGGTAATGGAGCAGTGAAGAAGAACTAAAGAGGAAAGTCTCACATGTAAGGTTCAAACAGATACCAGCGGAATCAATATCGGAGTGATGAGGACAATGATCGCTACAACCAAAGTCAAAATGTACAAACTGGCAGCAGTGATCAAGTCAATCTATTAACGAGGAAAAAGGTATTCTCAGGGGTAGCTACGAACAGCCCTCTGTACCTTTCAAGTTTGCAGGTTCAATCAGATGCCCAGAAAGGTCTGGAAAAATATCACAAAGTCTACTTACAAAAGATGGAAAAACTGTAGAATGAGAGAGCAAGGAAAACAGCTTAAGAGTAGCGAAAATCTCAGCTAAAGAAATTATACGAGAGAAAGCTACACTAAATGGGCATGAGTGCTAGACCCGATGAAGTGTATTAGTGCTTATTTTAGTTTGATACTAAATAAAAGACGGTATAAGAATAGAAAGTTAAGGGGAAAGTATAAGTGGTCTACTTCAATAACGAAAATTAGGAAGAGAGGGATTTGAAGGCGTTGGAGTACTTTATGAAGAAGTATAATCGAGCTCTGAAATTATACTTTAATCAGTACTTGGGAACTAAGAAACTAGGAGGAGTTAGAAATTTCGATTAGATTGCCGAGAAATCGAGTCTGATATAAATCGGAGCAACCTGGAAAATGCTGAAAGATCATACCCTCGATTAGTTCATAACTGTTGAATAAACCAAAGGCATAGTCAGGAGAATTAATTACACCTCGAAAAAGGAATATAATGACGTCTTGAGTATGGATTTCGAAGCCTTTTAACAGTTTATCGTCCAGGCGAGCTTTATGATGTTTACAAGAGCACCCAAGGATTTGAGGGGGCACCCCGTTTCTGAAATGGTCAATGAAACTTTTTCCAGATTTAGACTGTATGCTGCTGAAAACCGAATGGATCCCCAAATATTTGAGGAGCCAGAAAGCATCTACTACAATGAAACAGAGGCAGTTAAAGAACTGAATCGGAAACTTTAAGACAACCCGAATTACATAGTTCCGTAGGGATATAAAAAAACTGTATAGAAGAAAGTTAACTTTAGTTATCGAATATTCTTGTAGGCTATGAGTGAGACTTATAAGGTGGTTTACGATGTCTTGGATGAAATATTATTTTAGGGACTGAACCTTCATATTATTGAACCTTTTTCAACATACGAAACAGTAAGTCGGGCAAGACCATCGCTCTATTTTGTGCAAAGAATGTAGAGCGACATAAATTCTGATATAAACTTGACCTATCATATGAAAAAATAGGTAGCCAAGATTCCATTGAAAGATCGCGAGATAGGAAGACAAGCAGCAGGCGTTTTGCAATAGATCATAGAGGCTGTATAGTATGGACATGACAGGATCGGCATTAAAATATAAAATAAATTGTTGAAAGATAAGAAACTAAGGGAGTAGGAGATAAGAAAGCGCGAATAAGAAGAAAAGAGAAGGAGAATCCAGCGAGACAAGGAGATAAAAATATTCATTGATATGCAAAAATAGAAAATAAGCTAAAAAAAGAATGAGGAGGCGAAAAAGAAAAGGTAGGATAGGTAGAAGTTGGAAAAGGAGAAGAAAAAAAGGAAATAGGATTAAGAGGAGTTGAAAAGGAAAGTTTAGGGGTATCAGGCCAGGAAGAAAGAGGAAGAAAAAGCACAGAGGCTAGCCAGTCGAGAAAGGAAAGTCAAGGAGAGGGAGGATCTAGAAAGGAAAAAAAAAGAGTCCTAGGAAATTAAAAAAAAAATCTAGGAGGCCAAGGCTAGAAAGGCGGAAGAAGAGATCGAAAGGAAGAACAGGGAAAAAGATTAGTAGAGGAAAAGAAAATAGGAATAAAAAAGGAAATATTTGGAGAAGCAGAAGGACATGAAACAAAAAGTTTAGGAGTATAAACTCAAGAAGTCCAGTGCAGTCAAGGGAGATAGATCGCCAAAAGGAGATGAAAGAGAGAAAGAAGAGACCAAAGAGAATGATGTGAATTAAAAGCAGAGCGACAATTGACATGGCAAACAGCTAAAATGGGTGAATAGATATCCAGAACAAACGTGATTAATCACTGAATTGACGATTTTTTGGAAACTTTTATGATTGATGCTTCCTTCAAATTGATTGATTGATAAAATATAGTAAATGTTTTCACGGAGATATTGATGCACTCCTGATTTGACAAAATAAATAGCAACTTATTCGAAAAGTTGTACTTACTCACATTGCCATTCAGTGGGGTGATAAGGTGTTTCGGAATTGTACCGAACACCAACATACTTGAAAGTCTGCAGTCGGAAAATACGGACTTTATCGGTTTTTCGGATGAAAATTCCTCCAGCAAATAACTTGGAAGCGTAGATTCGCAATCGAGTGGAATAGGGCAAGCCTTATAGAACAATTTTTCCTCATCTCTTAATCTCGAGAAATGAAAAAAAGAATTAATGGAAAATAAGTAAGATTAACGTAGTGATCTGATCACAAAATCTGAAGGAACCGGGAAAATCTGGTTGAATTTGTAGAAAATTGCTTAAAATAGCGATCACTAAGAGGATACGGAAGCATTTCAAGTTTGTTGGG